>VZRZ01001077.1:309229-343639 GCA_013398175.1 Climacteris rufus
GAGGACTCGGCTTTTCGGCTCGTTTCTCCCCAAAGCGCCTCCCGGCGCGCAGACAATGGGCGGCCGCGGCGGAGTTGGGGCGGGCGGCGGAACTTCGGTGGCGCCTGATGCGATGGGGGCGAGGGCGGCGACCGGGGAGCGAGAGCCGCAGCAGCCGCCGCAGCGCCCGGGCAGCCGCTGCCGGGGAAGGGGTCAGCGGGCGGAAGGGAGCGGACACGGGGACAGCCCCCCAGCAGGACCCCTCACTCCCTTCGGGTGTGACGGAGGGGCAGAACGAAGTGTCAGCGGCATCGCAGCAATTCCGCAGCAGCGATAGAAGTGTAAAAAGTGCAATTAAAACCGGGTGAATCACCTGGATGAGCGCTTTTTACGACAAGGGTCCAGTCGGGTTAGGCTGTCGCTCTTTCATCGGAACCAGCGCCCAGCAGCGTCTCCAAACAGCTGGCGGAGGAGGCGGAGGCGAGCGGCGCTGCCTGGTGCGGCTCCCGGGTGCCCGAGCGGGCCCGGGGGCACCCGCGGTTCTTCCGTGCGCAGAAAAAACTGTTCGAGAAACTTTGCCGTGGGATTAGGAATGATGTTCTGCCATTTATTTTAAAAGCTGTGTAGAAGCAGGAAGGGAGATACAGAAACAGCCAGTCCTAGTGCCCGTGCTGGCAGAAGGGTGCTCCGCACCTGTGGTGCGGGACGGGAGGTTGAAGGACTCGCCCTGGCCTGTGTCAGTGAGGACTCGGGCACAGGTGACGAGGTGAGGCTGGAGAGAAGCCTCAAGCATGTGTACTTGAAACTTAGAAAGTTTAATAACACAAAAAAATAAGATTTTCAGGCAAAGTGATGACAGAGGTAAATAGCAAAAGGAGTTAAGCTGCCTGCACAGGGTGGTGAATTTTGATTGAAACTGATGAAAAGAGTTTGGTTGTAACTGATCAGGCAAATGATCATTCTGTGGGCAGCTCAGCGTCAATAACACAGGGAAAAGTGTTTCATTTTGTGGCATAAAGAGGCAGAATTGATTTGTAGTGCTACCGTGTGTGGGGTTGTACCGTTTTTCCTTAGCTTATGGTAGCATCCAGAGATTGATTTTAAAGCAAGAAAACTGAGGACGAGTTCACTTCTCGCTGTGTTGAAACCTGAGATAATTGTATCAGAGAAGTTAATGGAGTAGTTAGTAGCAAACAGCTTACCTATGACACTGTTTGCTTTTCTTTGTATTATACAAGCACATAAATAGTAAAATAAATAAATTTTAAAAAAATTAGGATTTAGTTGCATAAAATTGTGTCTCTCCTGGACACTCAGAGCTCTCATGGTGTTAATGTTTATATGGAACTGCAACAACCCCCCCCCAATATTATATATTCCTGCGATAAAAATACAGTGTTACATAGGTGCGCCAACAAAAATTATCAAGTCTGCCAAGCTGCACAGTGTTCAGGAGGCTTGCCCAATGTTTTAATCATTTAATCATACTGCTGTCTCTTTTTAACACGATGTACAATGTGCATTTCAGAAAAAAAAAAAAGAGATGTCATTTCTGGTTTGGTGTTGTAAAAGCAGATCACACATTTTCATGTTTCACTTCTGAATAGGAGTTCCCAAATATTTAAAAGAAATGGTTTTCATGGGTTTATCCCTACAGCAGTCACAGTCCCCCTTGCATCTGAGGCTGGGTAACATCTCTGTGGGAAATTCAGCAGTTCTGATGGCAAATTGCTCTTTTCAAAGTACCAAAAGTATGTTAAACTTATGTAATGTAGTTTAGAAGTTGGAGACAGGCCAGTGGAACCTTCACCATGTGTGGGACAAACGCTCTCCAGGCCACAGGCGGGTACTTGGCAGTTTGCTGTCAGGATGTTGGCTAAAGTCTGGGAATTGCTGCTTCCCAAAATATGTGCCAGAGGGATGGATTTGGACTTCTCCATGGGTTTTAGGTATCACTGGTGGCTGTTACTGCCTTTTCCAGGGAGGTTTTTTCTTTGAAGCAGTGTTAGATCTATCTGCAGAAATGATTACTTAATCCTGAGGAAGGTCAGGGTGGTCTGTCTCTGCTGGCTCCAAGCTCCTTGGTGACAGGGAGGGTGGCACCCTGGAATGATTGCTGCACTGGCCTGGGCACTGCCATCACTGTGGTGCTAGGCTGCATGCCCTGACTGAATTGATATGCACACCTGACCAAGATTAGGTGTCTGTGTTGGTTTGTGAGTCAGTAGCCTGCAGCTACCTGGCCCAGGTGGGGTTGCTGATCTGTAGGATGAAACAGCAAAGAACTTTCAGAGTTAGTGCCATGCCTGCCTTGGAAAGTTTTTGGGCCCCTCTGTTATGATTCCAACATTAGAGACCCTTGGACTGTCGAAATGTGCTGAACCGTGGAGCTGTTGGTGTGTTCACAGGACACTGTGACTCCTAAGACTGAGGTTTGATCATTCCTGTGCTCTCCATTTGCCTGAGCTGCTCCAGAAAAGCTGCTTCCAGCTCTCTGGAAAGGATGGAGGTGATCTTAGAGGCAAAGAACAATAATGCCAAAGTGGGCATGTTTGACTCCCCCTTTTGTGTAGGTCGTGTGTTCTTTGATGTGGCTATTTGGGCTAATGAAGTCCCACACACCTCAGCTGCCTCGGTTCTCTTCTCTGAACAGTGATCCCGTGGTTTCCTGGCCACCCCATCACCTGTGCTGGGTCCTCATCTCGTGGGTTCCATCTGAAGGAGGAGTCCTGCGTTGTTCTGCTTGTTACAGAGCACCAGGTCTGCAGGCAGCAGTGGCAGCTGGGCTGTGTGGGGCCAAGTTAGTGCGGGATGTGGCTCTGTGCAGAAGGCCAGGAGAGGAGGAGGAAGAGGGAGTGCCCTTGATGTGTGAAGAAGCTGAGACTCAGCAGGTGCCCAGGGTCACTGTGCTGCCTCAGGAGTAAGCCTGGCCTGACAAAGGGGTTGGTGTCAGCTGTGCCACAGGCCAGGGGACAGGGTCCCTGGGCCAGCCGTGTGCTGTGCTGGCAGAGGTGATGTGGGACTGGGTAGTTCAGCTGTGTGATGTGAGGAGCTCTGCCTTCTCCCCAGCTTGCTGGCAATGCTGCTGTGCTGGCAGAGGTGATGTGGGACTGGGTAGTTCAGCTGTGTGGTGTGAGAGCTCTGCCTTCTCCCCAGCTTGCTGCCAATGCTGCTGGCTCTCTGTGCCCGGTGATGCTGTGCCATGGTGTAGGAGCTTCCCCTTGGGGACACCCTCTGTCCCTCTTTCCTGGGGGCAGGGATGGGCTTGCTGACAAGTTGCTGAGGGCTGGAAAAAGTTGTACATAATGACAGGTCTCTGAGCATCTCATCTACAATGGAAACATTACAGAACCTCATATCTGAGGCAAAGCAATCCTTTTGTACAGGTTTGTTCAACTAGCAATCTGTACGGGGTTACTCGTTGCAGCTGTAGGTGAGGGGAGGTAAATTATTCATTTTCTCTGCAGTATTTTGTTACCTGTTCATATAAGATGCACCTGGTGCTGTAGGGTGGGATCACGCTCGCTAAATGAAATAAGAAGTATTTTTGTATTGATTTTATTACCCTGTGTATATTTAAACTTTGAACTTTCTTGCCCCAGGCCTAGCAGCAGTCAATAACTTAGTAAAAGGTTTAGCTACCTAAAAGCAACTCATGCAGTTACCAGAGTAGCCTAAAATTATGATGGGAGTTACTCAGGATGCCCTGGCACACAGAATGAACTGTGGTTGGGTTAAGAAAAGCACTTCTCTGTTACACTGCAAAGCTAAAGCCTGTGTGTGGGCAGATTTTATGCTTATAACGGAGCATTCAGCATTGTGCCTTTCAAAAACAGGGCTGGTCGTACATGGCAGCATCTAGTTCCCCTCTTTTACCCAGGCTTGTCACTAGCTGTGGGGAAATTTGGGTAAAATTTGAAGATGAGGATAATCCTGAAACTACAGTGCTATTTGCCTTGGTATTATCACAACAGAGGGAATCCCTGAGGTTAATTTTGCCATGCACAGCATGATTTCAGATAGGACCAAGGTGTATAGGTTTTCCGAGTAACTAAAACTTTCAGATTATTTCAATTTTTTCCTGAAGAGTTCATTGACATAACAGCCTCAGTTTTTCTAAGAGCCTGACCACAGCCGGTATCATGAATGAGCCATGCTGATGCCTATACTAGCATGCTTTCCCTTGTCCCCTGTCCCAGTAAAAAAAATACTTCACAGAGCTCATGACACATGGTAATTATTGTGGATAAAGTGTCTGCATAGACACTTTAGTTGGCATTAGTTTCCTTAGAAGGAAAACAACCCAAACAAAGTAAAACACCTACTTTTATATTAAAATATGACCTGTTGATATGGAATGTGAAGAAGATTTGAACTTAGAACTGTTTTAAACCTTCTTGTTTCCAGGTGGAAATTGGTGCCAGTATAACCTTCCTTTCAGCACCACATCATTATTCTGTTGGAAGCTGTTCAGAGAGCTTAAGAAGCTTTTTCCGTTTCAAATCCATTTTACATCTTCTATTAAATTCTTTATAAATGTCCAGGGCTGCATAGATGTGGGAGCACATGTCACACTTGTCTCAGTACAGATGCTGGATTTGTTACCTTGTAATTGCCCCATCCCTATAAGTGTTCAAGGATGGGGCTTGGAGAAACCTGGTCTAGTGGAAGGTGTCCCTGCCCACATCAGAGCATTGGAACTGGATGGTCCTAAAGGTCCCTTCCAACCCAAACCATTCTGGGATTCTCTACAAGAGCTGTGTGGTCCCACAGTGGTGGCTAACACCACCTTCCTGAGCACCTTAAGTCTGGCTGAGTGGACTAGCAAGTTGGTTTTGTGTGTTACTGTGTTGTCAGTGCTCTGTTCTTAGTATTTTGGCATGGCTGAATAAACTTCTTGTCTTACCATTTCCCATCCATTTATGCTCTGAGGAAAAGCCTGAGATTCAGTATGGAAAATAAGTCAGACTTTTTAGCATACCATTAAAGCTTTCAGCTGACCTCAGAGAGTCTCTGAGGTCATTGCAGTATCAATCGCAGCTGCAGAAGTACTTTGCAAGTATTTGTTACAAGTACTCAATTTGTGTAGCAGATTTGCAAATACAAAGTTTCATCATGGAATAATAGAATCACAGAATCACGGAGTGCTCGGGGCTGGAAGGAACCTTGGAGCTCATCTCATTTCACCCCTGCCATGGGCAGGGACACCTTTCACTAGACCAGGTTTCTCCAAGCCCCGTCCAACCTGCCCTTGAATTTATCTGTGGTTTTATCTTGCAGAGAAAATACACTGGGAGGTTGAAGATCTGTTTTTGGTGTAAATGAAAAGGGTTGCATTCTTACTCAAAAAACCAAGTTTGCATGGAAACTGGTGTTCACCCTTAACTTTTTCGTGGTGGAATTGTAATGCTAACATTCCCAGGAGCAGTGCTTGGCACAGCATTCCATTGCTGAACAGTAGGAAAGGCTCTGTGTTTAGATACTCATGAGAGAAGTGCTTCAACTTCCCATTTCTGAGTCTTCTCTTCTGGACCACTGACCAGGTAGTGGATGGTTTCAGTGGGTGCCTGTGCAACACCTTGGCCGACAGAACTGGCTGTGAAGGAGAACAGACTCTTCTTCTTTGATCCCTCTTCTGAAGGACTGAGCATCATCATTAGACACCTCTAGGCTTGCAGTGTCTGAGTTTCTTGGATTTAATCTTTATTGTTAGAGGGCCTGGAGGTTCCAGATTGAAAAAGTATTTAACTGAGACACAGAGTCTTGTTCTTAGAAGAACTGATGGCTCTAGTTTATGCAGAGAGGTATTTAGATACCATGAGGGCTTAGCTTGCCTGGACATTAAGGGTTTGCTATGTCAGCTCAGAAATCATGGCACTATTCTCCTAATTAAAGGATGATTTAGAAAGTCCAAGTCTAAGCAATGCCAAGAGTGGACAGTATTGTGGGAAGGGTTGGCCTACATGAACATTGTCTGTCCCGCTGGTACCTGAGAGGGAGATCACAGAAGGTTTGTGTTTATAAAAATTCTTCTAATTTTAGAGGGGTTTACCCAGATTTTACCTCCAAAAGGATAAAATGTTAGGAATACTGAACACAATTCCTGTTTAATTTAAAGAAAAATGAAAAGTACTATGGGTTAATGAGTGCTCTCCAGCAGCCCATGCCTTTACCTGCAGTGTGTTGTGAGCAGTCCTATGGGCATCTGGGTACCTGTTGAGTTCAGCACTAGTGGGATGACAGCCTTACCAGCCATGTCAAAACAAAGAAATGAGTTCTGCAAGCCAAGGGGTACTTCCTCCTTAGTGCTGAATAGCTCCATAATGAAGGAAATGGGTGAAGATGTCTTGACAAAAATTATCAAAGCAGTGTAACTACGTAAGGGGAGATACTGGTGAAGAGAAAAATGTTATACAATCACTATAAGGCTTTCTGAAACACTAAACCCACCATCTTTAATATTGCCGTAATGTATTTTCTTCTTTCTGACCACTATACATTTTGTAGTAATAGTGTAGTATATGTACACTGAAAACTGAGTGTGTTTTCCTTGCCTAGATAGCTCTCTTTTGTATGGGGCTCTCCTGTAGGTTTAAAGTTCTCAAAATATTTTATCAAAACATGGTTTCTGACATTAAAAATATCTAATAAACGTACTCTGTATCAGTGCTGGAGGCTTGTTTGTGTGAGCTAATGCTTTGGAATCACCTGGGTTTTTAATAGTGACCGTGTTATGCATCTTATCAGTGGCTGATAACACTGTAACCTGGGTGTACATTAGCAAATCTTACACTGGCTGACTGATATGAATAGTAGTTCCTTTCCAGAGTTTTATCTGAAGAAAAAAATGAGCCTGTGCACTAGGACTTTACACGTGGCTATTTTTGGATGTTACCTGGCTGTTCATTGCATCCAAGTACCTGCTGTGCACAATATAATGGCAATAGCAAGGTGTTTGGCAAATCTCACCAGGTTTCTCACACAGACTTTTTCCCAGAGTGTTTGTCCCCCACTCTGTGTGACGACTGAGCAGCTTTACCCTCTGAGAAGGGCACTCTTTGAGGGACAGGGGTATCCTGGGGGCTGTGGTCCCTGGTAGTGTGATGTGAACAGACTGCAACATGTTGAGGCAAATGGCCTTAATTGTGCCAGGACGGGTTTAAATTGGATATTGGGGGAAATTTCTTCATCAAAAGGGTTGTCCATCCCTGGCACAGACTGTCCAGGGCAGTGGTGGAGTCACCATCTCTGGATGGATTTAAAAGACGTGTCGACTGGGGACATGGGTTAGTGGTGGGCTTGACAGTGCTGGAGGAATGTCTGGACTTGATTTTAAGGGTCTTTTCCAACCTGAACAATTCCACGTTTCTGTGATCTCCTGCTTTGTTCCAGTGCTTGGTGCTCTCCAGCACTGGCATCCCAGCCCAGGGCACCCAGGGTGCCAGGGATTATTTTTGTCCAGTCTTGGAGAGTGCAAATCCCTCTTTATTGCACTTCCATGGCCCTTTGGAAGAGCTGTTGGAAGAGGCTAACAACATGTGCAGGGTTCCCAGCCAGCAGCCCATGGAGGAGTTCCCATCTTCTCTTCCTTCCAGGCACATCCCCAAAAAATAACGAGTGCCGCTTCTCCAGGTGAGGCCAGGGCTTAGTCCTGTACTTACAGTCAGAGCAGGAGTGAGGACACTGAGTTTCACTGGGTGTGTATGTGCTTGGTTTCCCAGCTAACCAGTGTAGGCTTCTACTGGGATATTCAGCAGTTATTTGTGTTTCATCCATTAGTTTTAGCAAGTAGTCGAGACAAGCAGAAAGTTAAGCAATAGTATATTTTGACAGGAAAAAATAAACCAGAATTGCAGGAACAAAGATATTTTTGAATTTCCTGTTTGCAATTGTTAACCCAGTAATCTGCAACTATGTGAGAGCTGTTTTATTGTTTTTATGGAATTGCTCATGGATTTCACTGTGTTTCCCTCTTTCAGCAAAATATGCAGTACATTTACATTCAGAAACAGCATTTATCCTCCTCTGGCAGACCGGAAAGATGTAACAAGTGAAAAAAAGATGTGAAATATTTCTGCTAGAAGTCAGTAGCTGTGATTTTTTTGTTAGACATCCATTTCCGTTGTTGACATCTCTCAATGGAAGGAAATGGAAATGTGAGAATTGGCTGGAATGTGCCATATGTGCCATGTTCCTTGTGTTGGGAGCACACAGAGTCGCCAAGGATCATTGTGCAGGAGCACAGTTCCGATAGCTGTGTTGTAAGTGATATTTAACCCCTTTACTGAGCATCTCAGCAAAGCCTCTGGGTTGGGGCGTGTGTGAGAAGTGAAAGGGCTTGGGGTCCTGTTGCTGCTTGGCCTGTGTCTTAAAACAGAGAGTGTCTCCTGGGTCACCATACTGTCCATTTGGGATTTCCTCTCCATTCAGGATCACTAAATACCTTTAAATACAATTGCAGCAGTTGCTAAGGGATGTAAAATTGGGGTGTATCTAGTGTACTGTTAATGTATTTAGACGAGCAGTTTATTGGCTGGGAACAGGACCACTGGAATGCCTAGCTCCTTACAGGCCATGGGGACAGCATGTGAACAGCACATGAATGCCTTCAGATGCCAGAAATATTTCACAGAGAATTAAAGAACGCTGTCATGGTGAGGAGTCCTGCAATACCTGGATGAAGAGTCATTGAACAAAGAATGGTAAACATGTAGGGCTGCTGAGTCTGTTTTTCCATGGTCACTTCAGAAATCCAAGTCACAGAATTGCCTTTAGAAGCCACAAGAGCCCCAGGGAGCCCAGGTGCCTGAGGCTGCTGAGCTGCTGCACATGGGGGAGTGAGAGGAGGCCATGGGCCACCTCTCATCAGTCTCTGCTTGTCATATGTGAAACACTCAAGCTGCTACTCTACAGTTGGTTGCTAATGAGGGATTAATAATTCCAAAGACTTGTCTAATTCCTGGTCCAGTTTTGTCTCTCAATGAAACTTTGCCATTGAAAGGCATAAAGGCAGTAGAGCATGTTAAAGAGGGCTGGAAAAAGTGAGGATGCCATTTCCTTACAAGTGAACATGGGATTTGTTGTAAAGGGAATGGGTTTGCCCTTGTTCAGATGGCTGAAGAGCTCTTAAAACATTAAGGTGTGTTCTGAGAAGATCCTAATAATTCACGGTTTTTAATGCCAAAGCAGTTCTTGGCAATATTTGGAACTCTTATCCACCAACTCTTTTGCATCAGGACAAAAACATTGGCCAAATGAAAGCACAGCTGGTCTTGAGGGAAAGTCAACAAATCCACTAATGTGTTGTCCTGATGGTTTATTGGTTCATTATTGAAAAAAATCACATGTATTTCCAATCCAAGTTTGCTTATTTTCAGTTTCTAGGTGCCGTATTATTGCGTTAGTGAAGAGTCTCTTTCTCAATGAGGTGTTTCTATCAATGTTTTGATGTGCTTCTGCTCAAGTAATCTTTAATTGTGAGGTGATAAAATTGTTCATCTGCGTTTGGCTGAAAGAGCAGTTGAACATTTCTTCTACTGTTTAAGAAATGCTCTTCATTTTCTAGTTCTGTACAGAGACCTTTTAATTTTTGGCCATGTTTCAGTGAATGTTTTTCACATCTCTTCCACTCAGCATTTGAGTTTCCCTTTTGCTTTGTTTATATTTGCAGTAACTTATCAGACAAATGTTGGTTATCTCCATTAAACTTGTAAAGGAACCAGATATGCTTTACTGGTTATTTTTTAAGCAGTCTGGTTTTGAAATTGGGTTTCTACCTTTGGAATTGGCTCATGAATAACAGCAGAAGGCCTCAGCTTTGTTCTGAGTTGGAAGAAGAAAAAGTCTCTCCAGTGTATTGAACTAGCACTGGTAAGTCTGAGTATTTAAGAGAAGTGAAACCACTTGATGGTGTAGGCATGAGTTGGGTTTAGTCACAACTGTGGTGTTGGAGCAGGGCTACAACCCAGCAGGTCCCAGAGGTTGTCAGCTTGGGAACAATCCATCATCAGTAAGGCAGGAGAGCTTGGTATTCCTCAGTGGGGCTGAGTAGAAATCACCACTGCAAAGCCAACCTCAGCTGTCAGCCTTTTACAGAAGGCGTTTGAGGAAAATGATGCTGGTTGTCTGGTCAGTCTGGTGTCATGTTGAAGTGAGGTTAAAACTCGATGATAAAACTGGAAAATCGAGCAGGGGTTAACAGTGGGAGAATGGGAGCGGGGGTGGCATGGCTCTGAAGCACTTGCTCAGTGTGTAACAGCCCTGTGCAACTGTGTGTCCAAAGAATGAAGGAAAATAGTGTATCCAAGTGCTTGAGAGCCCTCTCCAGCCCTTCCGAGCAGTGTCCTGACACACCGTGCCTTGGCACTGGCTGTCTGCTCCAGTCTGTGATTTACAAGCAGTATCAGAAATAGTAACAGTTTTTCACCCACGGCTGTGTTTCACCCTGTGATATTGCTCACAGTCCCCTGCAGTTTTACTCCCACATCTTACAGCAGTCCTTGATTTCTAAGGACATCACTGCATCCATCGAAACACACCCATTCCTTCTACAGCACCTGGAGCTGTCATCGGCAGGGATCATGGGGATGAAGCAATGGAAGCTGAGCAGTGCTGGGGTGGGAGGTTATGTTGGTAAAACTGGAAATATGATAACTCAGTGATGTGCTGCTGCCCTGGGGTGAGGGTGGAACCTGTTCCCAATGGCATGCTGGAAAGAGCTGTGCTGTGGAGCAGGGATCCATCCCTCAGCAGGAGGCTGGTGCACGGCTGCTGCAGCACCTTGTGATTCCATCAGGCTGGACTTTGTCATAGTAACTCCTGTACAATGCAATAAAATTAAAATTTTGAGGGACAGTTGCATGTTTCTTTCTGCTTTCCTTGGTCCTTCAGCATTTCTGTCTATGGCTGCAGTGAGGCTGGTGCTCGGGTTGGAGTGTTCGACGCGATGCAGCCCAACCTTGGTTTGCTCCAGCAATCCCTCTGTGCTTTGTAGAACTGCAGAGACAAAACACTCTCTGGACTGAAAGTTCCTGTATAAATCGTTAAAGTCAGAACTCCATGTTAAATACTCGACATTTATATATAATTATACTGAAGGGGCTCCAAGAAAATTGGAGAGGGATTTTGACAAGGGCCTGGAGTGACAGAATAAAGAGGCAATGGTTTTAAACTGCCAGAGGGCAGGGAAGGATGGGATATTGGGAAGGAATTCTTGGCTGTGAGGGTAGTGAGGCCCTGGCAGAGGCCAGAGAAGCTGTGGCTGCCCCATCCCTGGAAGTGTCCAAGGCCAGACTGGACGGGCCTTGGAGCAACCTGGGATAGTGGAAGGTGTCCCTGCCCATGGCAAGGGGTGGAACGAGATGGGCTTTAAGGTTCCTGTCAGTCCAAACCATTTTGGGATTCTGTATTTTCAGACATACCGGTTGAACACAGAGGTTCATGCAGAGGACAGGGAAATAGGGTGACAAGGTTCTATTACTGGTTTTGCTCCTCCTTTCCTCCCAAGCTTTTGGCAAATCCATTAACTTCTCTTTGGCTGGGTTTGATTTAACTCACTCTCATGCGTGCACATTCATTTGAATACATTAATATTTTAGATGTAATATGTAACAGAGCAAAGAAAATTAATTGTTTATCTCTGGACGAGGAAGGGGAATGGAAGCTGTTGTGGAAAGCCAAGTCAGAAGAGGCCTGGAAGGGCTGGCAGCAGAGTCATAGTCTGTGCTTGCTGAGTTTCCTATCCTGATGGCTGGCAGACCACTGGAGCTGCCTCACTAGAATCCCAGAATCTCAGCCTCTGATTTGGAATTTGCTGTCACAGGTATGCAGCAACAGCCTGGGCAGTTTCTGTTCCGTAGAACCCAGCAAATCTGTCAGTGTGTGGAGTCAGCCTCTGCTGCTTGGGATCTTCAGAAAATGCATTCTTCAAGGCTGAGTGTGTGTCTAGAATGTACTGTGCTCCTAGAGAGCCTGGCAGGGCAGAGGAGTGACAATCCACGGCAGCTTTTGTGTTGCAATGTTTAGCTGTCTTTATATCTGCTATTGTAATCAGTAGATCTGTGTATATGTGTACATGTTGTGGTTTCTGGAAGTGTAGGTAATGCCATGTGCTCACTCTTCTGGAGTTTTGTGGGATTCCCATCTGGGTTTCATTTTGTCTCAGCAAAAGTTACCTGATTTTACATCTTGGGTAACTCCAAGGTTTGTGTGTGATCAGCTGTGTGCTCCTGCTGCACATTCACTGTTCACTGTGACTGGTTCACAGGGAATCTGGTGATGTTCCTTTGGTTTGCTGGCTGGACACAGCCCACTGCCCTTGTTGGGTGCTGTGGGTGTTACTGAAAAGTGAATGTTCATGTTTCAGATTCACTTCTGATGTTTGCAGACTGTATGGAGAGGGAAGTAGGAAATGGGTGCTGTGTTACACCAGCAGCGAGGAGCTGTGAGTTACACCAGTGTGGTACTGGGCAGAGTGCTCTGCTCCCAGTTACTGTCCAGGGCTGCCCTTAACTGGTGTTTGCTGCCCACACCAGTAAAGGATGGCCCAAGCACTGGGCTGTGTGCTTCACTGAAGGTGCCCTGGAGTGGCCCAGGGGGTGGGATGCTCCAGCCAGGGCCTACTATGGGTGCTCCACTGGGCAGCCCCTGCTCACAGGTGAGCACCAGCCCTTACAGAAGGCAGGGGCGAGTGTGGCAGAACACACAGCCCAGAGAGAGGAATAAGGCTGTTACTCTCAGTGTGTAACTCAGCTGCCAGATACCTACCTGGCTGCTTGCCAGCTCACCGGCTACCCAAGTCCCATATACAGTTTATGTCCCTTTTTACCATACTGCTAGATTTAAAAAGTGCTGAACTGAAGTTTTTGCTGAAATTCAATTACAATCCTGTTTGAAAAATACCCAAAGGGCTGGAATGAACTGGAGCTGGGGTTGTTCCCTGATGCTTCCAAGGCAAAGGGCAGTAGGAAATGATCAATTGAACGTGTCAGGTGCAATCAGAACTGTGGTTGCCGATAGTGTTCAATGACGAGCCAAGCTTTGATGTTTTTAAGTTCTCAGACTTAAGCTTATACCCAGAAGGCTTTCTGCAGGGAGGGTGGGCAGGTATTTTCTTTAGTTGGGGTTTTTTGTTTGCTTGGGGCCTTTTTTTTAGAACAAGCAGAACTGTTGTTTTATGCTTTGGTGCAAGGAAGTTCTTTAGATACAACCCCTTGTTACAAATGCTCTTCAGAATAATTTTTTCTGCTTTTTTGTGGTGTGAGAGTTGGCGAATGGTTTGAGGAAGGAGTATGAGTGTCAAGGAGGTGTTTCTGAAGAGCACTTACCCAGAATCTTGCAGTAAGTGGGAACAGAGCCTGTCTGGCTGCCTATGGTCACAATCTGAACCTGCCGGCTGCTGCTGCCTTTTCATTGTTCTTTCTGAATTTTGTATTTCTCTGCATTCTTGAAACTCTGAACTCCCTCTCAGAGCAGAACTGAGTGCTTTAACTGCAAACCATGCTGATGGGGAGGCTCAGTGGCACCAGCCCACTGGCCTTCCAGGTCCTGCTCATGCCACAGGGCTTCAAGGGGACAGAAATGTCACAGAAAATGCCACAATCATTTTTTAAGGAAGGATGGAGTATCTTGGGGAACACAGCCTGCATGGGCTGGAAAGGTTCACTCAGGTGAGGTTTTTCCTTTGAGAAGAGAAAGCCTGAGCTCTGATTTTTTATTGCTAAGTCACAATCAGGGAAACAATATTAACATTTTATGTCATGTTTGTAAAAACTATCTGGAGAAAAAGAGGAAATTTATGACTTCCCATGGAATCACAGAATCCCAGAATCCTTTAGGTTGGAAGGGACTTCAAACCTCATCTTGTTCCTGCCAGAGTGGGTTGATGTGCAGATATCTGAATCAGTTGAAGCAAAGAGCACTTTACATCACTGTGATACTCCACTGTAACAACGTGCAGTCTCCACTACTAACTCACTACTAATGGCACTGGATGTCACTGGGTATTTTATTTTGATCTGTTACTGCTCCTCCACAGTTTGAAATCAGAAGAAATATTTAGGGCTTCCCCTATCAGTTTGGACCAAACTAGTTGCAAAATGTGAAATTAGGCACTCCTAACACATTTGGAGTAACTCGAAAATGGGCTTAAAATTATGTGAGACTGTGACTGTGTTGGAGATCAGGGAAAGGTTCTTCCCCCAGAGGGTGCTGGCACTGCCCAGGCTCCCCAGGGATGGGCACAGCCCCGAGGCTTCCAGAGCTCCAGGGGCGTTGGGACAGCACTGCCAGGGATGCCCAGGGTGGGGTTGTTGGGGTGTCTGTTCAGGGACGGGAGCTGAACTGGATTATTCTGGTGGGTCCCTTCCAACTTGGGTTATGTTGCATTGCATTGCATTGCATTGCATTGCACTGCATTGCATTGCATTGCATTGCATTGCATTGCATTGCATTCCATTCCATTCCATTCCATTCCATTCCATTCCATACTACAATGTTTCCTGTTGGCAACAAATTCATGTCTGCACTATTAGTCACCAGTAATGACATCATCTGAAACGTAGCTTTAGACATGTTACTTTGTTACTGCTTACATTTGATTTCAAATTTATTTTTTTTAATTTTTAAATGTTTTTGCTTGTAAATGACAGAAACCCAGATAAAAGCTTTGATAAGGAGGGAGAAGAAAAGGCTCATCTTGAAGGGACCTAGTTTGCCAGAGTAGGACTATAGCAGTAAACTGTCCCACTGGGGACTGAGGTGTAGGAAATACTTTGTCAAGAGTACTTTGAGCATCACTGAGATAATGTTTTGTTTGTCCTCTTCAGCTGGATTGAAGTTTGTGGGATTTGTTGTGTTTTTAAACAGGGAAGTGTTAAAGGTGTAAGCAGGAAAGTGCTGGTGATTTCTGGCACTGGGAGTCTTGGTCTTGGCTGCCAGGCAGGGCTGGTGCTGCCCAGGGCTGTGCTTGCCATCCAAGACAGGATACCACGTGTTTCATAGTAAAGAAGGTGGAGCTTGGTTCCATTTAAAATGTCCAGTTACATCCAATTTTGATACTTACTGAGCTTACAAGCTCTTCCTTCTCTGTGTTCAGTAGAGGTTTGAGTCCCTCAGGCACCTTGCCCGGAAGCCTAAGGCCCCTATGTGCTTCTTGCTGTTCTTTGCTTTAGTTCCCATTTCAGTTTAGGCAGATTTACTTTATGGGATGCTGATGTACCACGCTGGGAGGTTCTTCAGATTTCAGCCATACACGATGTGGGACTCTCAGAAGTGTTTGGAATCGCTCTGCTTCCACACCAGCAGCTACGAGACCAGTGATTCCTTCTGGAATTCCCTCTGGCTCTTGGCCAGATCATCTTACCCTAAACAGTTCTGTAAATCCCACCACATCTCCCTAGGTTAGAATGAGCATGAACCTCTCTTCCCTGCTTGGGAAATGGTCATTCCCAGTGCTATGGCTCTGTCCATGGTCATGCTTTGTTTCTCACAGGAGTAAGATTCACTTTATCTCCGTGTCATGAGAGTGATGCTGTATTTTCACTGGGTCAGTCTCTAGTGTCATCCCTGAATAGGGCCTAAAAGGACAGTTTAGTAAAACTTCATGTTACTTAAGAGTGAATTCATTTTCTAGGAATGGCTTATGACATCTCAGAGGGCTTGCACTGCTGTGTTGTTGGATGGGCTGGCAGTTAATGCAAGGCTTTGGATGAGATGCTGTCATGAAAGCTGTAAGGAACAACCTGCTATGGCAGGTGATGATGTGGTTTGTGCTCTAGAATTGCTGATGAGCAGCAATAAACCCCAAACACACAGTCCACAGCAGGAATCTGCTCAGCAGCAGAGCCCTGGGACCTGCTTCAGTAAACAGATGTTCTGTTGGAGGCAAGAGGGAGAAAAGGGGGCCTGGGATAAAGCCACACTGACTGATCCGTCATCATCAACCTGTTGCATCATACAGTTTGTAAAAGGGAAACTGGTCCCTTTGAAGAGTGTGAGGCAGACCAGTGGTACCAGTTAGCCAGTAAAGTGTGTCCAGTCAGGGTGGAATTACCAGGTGGAGCGAATCCTTACAAGCCCATGGACACAAAGGACAACCTTTCATAGCAGCCCAGTCCCTAGTCTGAATGTCTGATCCAAGGACACCCATGTAGGTTATACCTATTGCTACCACGGTTTTCTTCCTAAACATGCAGATTTTCTTTGTTTCCTTCATCAAGTACGTTATCCATCATTCCAAGACACACTTGCTGTGGCTGCACAGAGCCTCGCTTGAGAAATTCTTCTTTCCCATGCAAACTATGAAAAACAAGAAGATAACGCTTGGACACCTGCTATTTTTCCTGAGATGTTTTGACTCAGGGCGGAGTGTGTTTTGGAATTGGGTGTTGTGGGGCTTCAGCCAATCACCCCGGGGGGTGGGTGACCACTGCCCCATCACCTGATGGGTTCTTACCATATATAAAGGGAATACAATAATAAATGTGGCTTCTGTCACTTCTGCTGCTTACTGACCTGCTCGTGTCCTCCATCCCGGGTAATGCAGCCACACACTTGCCATGTGCTGTATCCAAGGACAAGATGGACCATCTCCACCATGGCTGTCTTCAGCAATGGGACAGTGCTGAGCACTCCCACACGGAGTCACCTGGCTTAGTTACTGTGGAGGTGAGGCAGCCAGAGAACAGCACGGGACAAACATGCAGAGTACAGTACATGGAGAGGTGTAAAGCCAATTCACATCTTGAAAGAGGAATAAAACATGATAAAGCTGTAATTGGGTCATTTGAAATTTGATGTTAATCTTTGGAAAATGTATTTGAAGTGCAGAAATGAAATAAAGATAGAAGAGCAGGTTATGCAGCTCAACAACAGGAACAATCAAGAATGGTTTGCAGGTTCTGTTAATAATTTTTCATTCTTTAATTTTGTAGTTGTTGAGTTTAATACAGTAAGTTCTTTATACATATGACAGTGAAAATCATTCCTGTTCCTTCTTCCCTCCTTGTTATACCATCAGCTCATTTTGGAGCTTACCCTGTGAGCGTTACAGTTGTTTCAGAGTGTTTGCCACGCAAAATAGAGAATGAAAAGGTAATGGCAGGGTACTATCAGGATTTCCATGTGCCTAAAAATTTATATATATCTATAAAGAATGCATGAAAATGGTACTATGACTGAAAATGAGAACCAACCATTGATCAGTATTTTTAGTGAGATCTGAGCATGCTCATGTGAATTACAGTGATGTTACCTCAGATTTAAAAATAAGTTATATAAATGGTTATATAAATGGGTGTCACAATTAAAGCAAATCAAACACAGGCAGTAGTCAGATTTGTATCATTGTGTCTAAATACATACATGGATGTATAAATGCACACATGTACAAGTGATTATTGCTGTAGAAAGTTAATGATGTTGTCTGGGACTTTGCTGCTGTTTAGTGTACTTGCATTTATCTGTCATTTAGTCACCTGCATACACTGCCCATCTCCAGCTCGCTCCTGCCATATGTATGGCTGTGATATGATACACCAGATCCTTGAGATGGTCACGAGGGGTGAGAAGGAATGTGGCAAACTGCCCTCCCAAATCAGTGGTTTTCTCTGCCTGTCACAGTGCACGGTGGCTACACAAGCATTTGATCCCTCCCTCAAGCAGCCAGCTTGGTGATGGGGGTGGCAAAGTGAGACAGTGTCTTCTCTGGGATCTTATCAGTGCTTGTGAAAACTCCTGTCTCAGTGAGGGAGAAGAGTTCTCTCAGCCTTTGGAATGGTTTCTTAGTGGGCAGAGCAGCTATGACACCCATCAGCTGGTTTAGTTTAAAATATTTATGCAGCCCCAGTAACTGAAACACTAAAACCTGGACTTGTGGGACCTCCCATGTAGATATTTAACCCAGAGGATCATGTACAGTGTAATTCCAGCAGTAAAGTCACATTCTTGGTATAAATGAGCCCTCAGACTGGGGTACAGGAAGGCAAAGGCATCACTGGATTTCACTAAGCTGAAAAACAGCTGATTGAAATATGTTTCCCCTCTTCAGAGCTTGATTATTTGCAAACCCACCTTTACCAATGTAAGTGGAAATGCAGATGTGACTATCCAGCGTGAAATCCAAATCCATTTTGTTTCCTGTGCACAGAAAAAAACACATGAACTCTTTTAGCAGTGGAGAAAGCCCTGTTTCTTCTCCGATTCTTGATTCAAATGGCATGGGACACAAAGGTTTGCTCTGGATCTATCCACAGAAACTGGAAATTATCCCTCAAAAGAAAACAGGAGTGAGAAAGATCAGCCTGAGGCAGTTTTATGCTGCTGAAATTGTGGGGGTTGAAATCACAGACCAGCACAGCAGTTCTTCGTGGAGCATGATTCCTGGGACACTCTTTAGCTGTGCTGAGGGAGTAAGTACCTACAGACACTTTTAGTCCCTTGGACAGGTCCTTCTCCTTCCTCCATCCTCTTCTTGCACATAGACAGTTTGCACTCCAGAAACAGTTGGGTGTATTTAGGATTTGGGGATGGAAGTTTGATGAGGGTGCTGTCCATGGGCATCTGGATGCTGGGTTGTGGCAGCCTCTGAGGTACTGCCAGGAGCATCTCCCTGCTGAGGGAGGACACCACTGTTCTGCCAGTCCCTGCAACCAGGGGAAGGTGCTGAAGGGTCTGTGTGTACACAGCAGGGATCAGGGATGGGAAATGAAGCAAGGGAAAATATACATATTCAGGTTTAATGGATCAGGAATGGTACAGCTGACTGCAGTGCAGCTGGATCAGTGGACAGTAGCTGAAGGTGGGATCCCCGTGTCTTTCAGAGGAAACAAGTGTTCAGAGAAGAGAGAGTGTGTGGTTTTTTTTTGCAACAAACAACTGGATTTACTTGCCTGAATTTTCTTCAAGTTCTCTCAGTCTTCAGGGTGCAAAATTACCTGCCCTCTACCAGTCACATCAGAGGGCTGGCAGCACAAGGGAGGGGACTGAGCATTTTAAGCACAGATCTCTTGGATGGAGTACTTTAAGCACAATTCCCTTTATTCCTGCTGGAAAGACAGGAATGTCAAATAGCTTTTATACATGGCAATAATCCTGTTACTAACTCCAACTTACTTGGTTTGCATCAGGCACATTGTTTTATCAGTAAATAGCACTGTGTTATGGTGCAGTGTTTCTACTGGCCAGTGTCTTCATGTATATTTTTCTAATTTTGTTTTCATTTGACAGCACTTTGCCTTTACATTCCTGTTGCTCTCAATCACCAGGCAGAGCTGGATATTTTCCTGCCTTTCAACCAAGCTGGCAAATTTCTTTCAGACACGTTGCTGAGTACTAATGGAGATTTTCCACCTTCTACCTTCCAGTCACCCCGACTGCTACATCCCACCGAGATCTGCCTGCCCTGGCAGCGTGTCAGCTGGACACAGGAGCAGGTGCCAACCCCACGAGCAGGGACACAGGCATCCCCAGCCACATCCTCTAGCCCTGCTCTCCTCATCCAGCTGAGCCAGTGACCTGTGCAGTTGCAGTGCAAGGGAAGGGTGTTGCTCTGAGTATTGTGGCTTTTGGAGGACAAGTCACAAAATAAAAAATTCTCAAGGGATCTGTTGGTTGCAGGTGTGAGTTTTTAGCAGGCCAGTTTGTAAGGGTTTTACATAATGGCTGATTTCCTGATATGTATGTGCTTATTTTTAAAGATAATTCCTGGAATTGCAGAGGGCAAGACATAAGGGGTACACTTTCCCAAGCAGTGCTGACATAGATGTGTATTGCAGTGCTGCACTATGGGGGAAATGAGCCAGCATAGCTGATCTTGGACCCTGCACCTTGAGTCTTGGGTTTAGCCCAGCTTTTGGGGACCCTTCTGCTGTGGGGCTCTCCCAGGAAGGTGGCCTACCTGCTTGGCTGCTTGTGGGGTGCCATTCCTGGCAGAGATGCTTTTCATCTTTGAATCCTTGGGGCAGCAAAGAAAGGCTGAAGTGAAATGAAGTCTCATTGCCAGTGCTGCCTGCTGCTGCACTGGGCTGGTGGCTGCCAGCCAGATCTGTCTCACTCAGACAGATCTACCATGGGAGTTGACTGTGTTGGCCTGTAGGGTTTGGATACATCCTGGCTGGAGAGCTGGCAGTGTCCACCCTCTTCATCCATTGTGGATGTGTGATGTGTTATATCCAGCCTTGAGACTGTGACCTTGATATGTGGGGTCTCAAGGAACTGAGCTGTGAGAGTTGGCTGATTTTGGGGTTTCTGACTTCCAGCTTTGGATAACAGATTTGTTGCTGGCATGCACTGGTTCTAGGTAGGCCACATAACAGTGTGATGCTGGCAAAGTCTATGGTTGTGCAGTAGCTGCAGGTTGCTGCAATCTAGAAACTTCATTTATTTCTGTTTGATTGATTTCCTTTTTTCCGCTATGGGTGACATTTCCTTTATACAATGTCACCAGTTTGTTTTTGCTGAGGAACAAAAGGCATGTGCTGATAGTAGACACTTCTGTGAAGTAGTTGGACCTGTGCTTGGGCAGAAGGTGCCCTATGAGTGAAAACACATGAAGGCTGTATTGCAGCTCTTCTCTGTGGAGGATGGTTTATGCTGGGTTTGTACAAGGCTGTTCTGACTGTGGCTTTCCCAGGGGCTGCTTCCTGGAGCTCTTCATGGAGCAGCGGTCAGCAGCTGAGGTGAAACATTGTGAGAGGAAATGCTGAGACATCTAATATCATGGAATCTTTTTGATCATACAGTAATCCAAGGATTATTTTCCCGGAGACAATTCTCTTCCTTACTCCCTTCTGCACTGGGCAGGATATAGCCTGTGGTTTCCAAAATGTTCATGAAAATCAGTCCATTCCTGTGATCTTTTATTTACTGTTGCATTTGCCTCTCAGTGCATGTGAGAGAATGCACTTCATCACTCCATCCCTCAGTTATGTGCAGCAGATAAATGAGGATATATTTGATCAACCCAGCACTAATTCCTTGGAGAAGTTTTGCAGTGTGTGTGGAGATAGAAGAGGGAGTTTGTAGGGATTTGGAGAGTTACCTATGTAGCCTTGGGTAAGCTGGGAGCTGGAAGCTTAGTGTGAGAAGTTGTTCTGCTGACAGAGGCTCTCATTAGGAGTATCCTATAAGGATGTCAGGTCTGAGGGCATCAAGACTGTAAGGTGAGTGTCAGGCTAGGCCATGGGGTAAACCAGCAACAATCCCCAAAGCTACACACTCTGTCAGGGTGTGGAGCTGCTGCTTTCCTAAGAATGGAGGAGAAAGGATTTTGGTCTGGAAAAAGATAATCTTTAAGCTTCCTTCCAACCCAAACCATGCTGTGATTCCATCCTATGGCTGTCATTGGAAATGGCTGCCCTTAAATTAAATGACCTGCCCTCAGTGAGGCCCAGGCTCACCTTTCCTATTCACAATAGAAATATTCTTCAGATTCCAGGGCAAAATGCTCTGCTTCAAGCACATTTACTCTCAAAAAAATATTTTCTTGAGTGAGACCATATTTCTCTTCAATAATGTTATTTTCCTTTTTTTTGCTTACTTACAGCTTACCTTACAAGGTAGATTTTTCTTCACTGCTTCCTGTCGTGTTGCTGTTACTGAGGTTATTGCATCTGTCCCCTGTCTACTAGAAGGGGCTGGGGCACAAGTATGAAGAGGAACGTCTGAGGGAGCTGAGAGTGCTCAGCCTGGAGAAAAGGAGGCTTAGGGGCGACCTTCTGGCTCTCCACTGACAGGAGGGAGCAGCCAGGGTTTGGGCTCTACTCCCAGGAAATGTCCTCAAGTTGTGCCAGGAGAGGTTTAGGCTGGATATTAGGGAAAAATTCTTCACTGAAGTAGTTGTGTATCCCTGGCACAGGCTGCCCAGGCCACTGGTGGAGGCCCCATTCCTGGAAGGATTTAAAAGCCATGTGGATGTGGCGCTTGGGGACACGGGTTAATGGTGATCTTGGCAGTGCTGGGGAATGGTTGGATTCTGTGGTCTTTGAAGTCTTTTCCGGTGTAAATGATTCTGTGATTCTTCTGGGCCAAGAGTCCTGTGTGGGTCAGTGGCTGGAGGGGATGCCCACAGCGCTGAGTGCCAGCGGGAGCTGTGGGGAAGTGTCTCTGCACTGCAGCTGGCTGTGGCTGTGCAAGGAAAGCCAGGACATGTGCTGCCCGGTTTGCTTTTGAATTCTCCTGTCGAGTGCAAATGTGTCTGTCCAGGTGTATCTATTTCAAGTTTAGTAGCAGGAGAGCATAGATGTGTAGGTGCTGTCACGCTGAGTGGGATGGGTGTGGTGGCTGCTGCCGGCTCTGCGGTTCTTGGCTGGCACCTGCACGTCAGTTGAAGATGAAACAGAAACCATACATGGAGAACAGAAGGTGACTGGTGAAGGGAGCGGGAGAGAGAAAGAAAGCAACAGAGACAAAACATGTGCAGACCAGTTCACTTTTCACACCTGCAGACTGTTGGCTCACCCGTTAGGGTGGGAGCTCTGTCGCCCTCGCAACATCCTTTGGGGCAGGGCTGGGAGGCACAGGGATGCTGTGGAAGGCCTGCATAATGATGTTGTCTGCTTTGTCACCTTCCCCTGCTCCCACGTTGGGATGAGCCCTTCTTGGCTCCCTGCACTTGCAGTGTGGCCACCCAGCCTGGAAGACATTTTTGTAAGTGGCCAGATTCTTTTGTGGACCAGTGCCACTTCTTTCAGTGGAGTTACACAAGGAATAAACTAAAGCAAACAGAATGATTTTGAGAGAAGGGTTATTTTTGTTGTATTTCTTTCATGGACTTTTTGGCCTTTTGGGTTTAATTTAGGCCTGGCAATTTTTTCCTTGAGTTTTGTTTTATTCCTGCTTTTTACCACTGTCTCTTTCTCTGGTTCCCTCCCTCTTGGCTTACTTCCCACCTGCTTTTGGGAAACCCAGTGACAAGAAGGAGGAGAACAAACATCAGGGCAGCTGTAATCACACAGGGCTGAGCAGCTTCTCTGCTGAACAGGCTGAACCCAGTTTTCAGCAGCAGCACCTTGGCACGGTATCAGGTCATGTCCACAGGTGGCCTGTGCCCAGCTCAGGTCCTGCATTGTCAGAGGATGAGGAGTTTGACCTGGGCTGGCACTGCCAGGGCATGGGCAAGAGGGCAACAGTCAAGTGAGAAACACAATAGTAAACTTTGTAAGTGGGGCAGGATTTTTGGAATGAAATTATGAAACAGTAAGATCTAAATTCTAACCCATCTGTATTTGAGTCCTTTGATTTCTGTTAGAGCAGGTCCAGAGGCCATGAACATGCTCCAAGGACTGGAGCCTCTGTGTTCTGGAGCCAGGCTGGGAGGGCTGGGGCTGTTCAACCTGGAGAAAAGAAGGCTCTGGGGAAACACTAGAGCCCCTTCCAGTGCCTAAAGGGACTCCAGCAGTACTGGAGAGGGACTTTGGACAAGGGATGGAGTGACAGGACAAGGGGGAATGGCTTCCCAGTGCCAGAGGGCAGGGTCAGATGGGATGTTGGGAAGGAATTCTTCCCTGTGAGGGTGGTGAGGTCCTGACACAGGGTGTCCAGAGAAGCTGTGGCTGCCCCATCCCTGGAAGTGTCCAAGGCCAGGTTGGACGGGGCTTGGAGCAACCTGGGAGAGTGGAAGGTGTCCCTGCCCATGGCAGGGGGTTGGAACAAGGTGGGCTTTAAGGTCCCTTCCAACCCAAACCAATATCGCATTGTGGTGAGCCTGAGAGCAGGATCTGGCTCTGATTACCCCAGTGTCACAGGAAGGTGATGAGGTTTGGATGTAGATGGGAACATGTTTCTGTGCAAAAAATGGCATGAGACAATCTCACATGTTGTCAGTGATGAAGGTTTTTGCCTCTTCAAGGTGTTGCCTCTGATGTCATTGAGATGACAGGCACTGCGGTCAGCTGGAATTGTGTGACTGATCGTTGGGGTCAGTCTCTAAGTCTTTAATTATTTAAAATTATATGATAGTGAGATCGAATAGAATTTCAAGTTGCCATGAAGTAATGAGGGGAAGAAGAGTCTCATCTGGCACTTTTCACCCACCTGTGTTTCATAAGAGTGTTGTCTGCCAGCAGTAGGGGTCAGGAGAGCTGGCTTCGCTTCTGAAGCAAGGTGTATTTCCTTGCTCTGTACATTCCCTCAGTGAGAAGAGGTTGTTGGAAAATGTAATTTGTTCGAAACTAAGCAGTAATTCTCCTTCGAATTATATCTTAATAAAAAAGAGAACATCTTGGGCAGTCTGTGATTTAGGCACACTGCATTTTAAATCTGCCCTAATTATAGTGCTCATCGCTTAACATCCATTTAATGAAGATCCTCATTTATATGGACAAGGTTGGCAAATAGGAATTAATGCCATTAAAACCTGTGAGTCTCCCAAAGGAAACAAATCAAAACCCCTGTGAAGGAAATGAAACCTTATTATTCATAGCAAGGCAAAGCACAGAGTCACCAGCCATACGTTTGTGTAGCTGCCCATGGGCATCGCTCTGGCTGGAGCACAGCCTCCTTTGAGGAGCTCCCAGGCCAAGGCTCCAGTCTTGCAGGTGGACCTTGCATTTGTTGTGGTCTCAGTTTATGGTTCAAGGCCAGACCTCCCCTCAGCAGCCCCAGAAGTAACCAGAGTGGTTCATCAAGGCCCAAAAATACGGATGGAGGGAAGACATCATGGTTGCCTTGCCTGGAAAAGTGTGGTTGATGCACATCTCTGCTTCTGTCATTTCATCACATTCTTATATTGGAACTCCTTGGTTTTAATGAAACATTGTCAGATTGTCTTTGTAGGCATTGATTTCAACACAGACAGGAGGTGGCTCCTTGAGAACCTTGGTCTTTCTGAACAATATTTCACTGATGGAATTCAAGTGATGGCAGCGAGCGCTATGGACAAGACTAAGAGCCCTAAGGGTAGTGCAGACTTGCACAGGCCCCTGCAACCCTCACAAATATCCCCTTACAGGAGGCTCCACATCTCTGGTGACCCTAGGGAACAGCTGGAGCTGTGCCAGGGCAGGGTCAGGCTGGAGATCAGGAAAGGTTCTTCCCCCAGAGGTGCTGGCACTGCCCAGGCTCCCCAGGGAATGGGCACAGCCCCGAGGCTGCCAGAGCTCCAGGGGGTTGGGACAGCGCTGCCAGGGATGCCCAGGGTGGGGTTGTTGGGGTGTCTGGGCAGGGCCAGGGGTGGGACTGATGGTCCTTGTGGGTCCCTTCCATCTCAGGATGTTCTGTGATTCAGTGATTCTCCATCCTGTGAGTGCAGCTCTGTACCTGCTGAGGTGAGTTTGAATAGTCCTGTCCCTGGATGGATCACAGCAAATGCTTTAATGCCTCTCATGTACCTGTGTGATCTTTGACTCCAAGGTTCCTCTCAGACACAGCAGCCTTTGTGCATCTCCCAGATAAAATCAATAATAATTCTCTCATGGATTAGTGGAGTCTATTTCGGGTCAAGGCCATGGTTATGTGAAAATGTTCTTTGTGTCTGACTATGTAAGCTTATACATGTAAGCTTATACATTATCTGTGTCTCCAGCGGGGAAGAGATACAGAAATGATTTTTTTTTTTTTTTTAATTTTAAATTCTGAGAGGATAGGGGATAAATTTGACAAGTTCCACTACTGATTGCAGAGGACCCAAGTTTGTAGAGTTTTATTCTGGAAACTAAAGTGTCTTGTAGTGAATTTAAAGTGAAATAATAAAAATAAAATATAAAACTAAATTAAATAATAAAGCACAACTGAATATTATGCAATAAATTAAAATAAAATACAATACAATAGAATAAAAAGAAGTGATGTAACTTAATCAGAATCTAAACTGGAGGAAAAAGTTGGTTTGAATGTTGTAATGAAGAAAGGAACTGTAGATGGAACTTTCTCTGAAACCCAGGACAAAGGTATTTGACAAAGAATAGAACATCCAGATATGAGAAGACATGGGGGTAGATCTGTGTGTGTTTGAAAAACAGCCTTAGTATTCCTGACATGCTTTCACCTTGGCTCAGCACAGGAGTTTTTCCCTTTTTTATTTCCTTTTCCATACGTAGGTTTCTTCCTATTAATTGGACATAAGCAGATCCAAATTCAGCTCCCACATGCATGGAAGGGGATGGGCTGCAAGAGCAGGAATTGGCTCATATGATTACAATATTTTGTGTGAATTTACCTTTTTGGTAAGGCATTGTAACTTTCCACATTTTTGGCCCCTGGGAATGTGCTGTTCCTGGGCTGCTGTGGCACTGAAGACAGTGCACCATCGGAAACACACATCTCACATTCTTCCTCCCGATCGCTGCCTCCGTTCCGGGATCAGCAAAGGGCCAGTGAGGATGTTTCAGTTTGTTTGTGTTAATACTTTGTCTTCTCCACAATGTCCTGCCTCTTTGGGGCTGTTTTTATCTTGTAAATTAACATGTTTTGCTTAAAGCACAAATGAGAGCCAGAACATGTCTCAGCTTCTCATGTGACCTACTTCTGGTGTCTTCAGAAAGCAGAATTGGGTCTCCTTTCCTCTTTGCTTCTCAGGGAGGGCAGAGCCAAGCACCTGCTTGGGTATCCAGTGGCAGGGGATGGAGCTGAGGCTGGGACCTGGTCCATTGCCACACTCTCCTAATGGCAAAGCTGGGGCTATTGAAAAACCCAGATGGAGCTGGGGCTTCAGTCTTAGAACCATAGAATTGCTAAGGCTGAAAAAGACATCTAAGAGGTTGGAAAAGACCTCTAAGTCAGCACAGGCTGTAGGGTGAAATGATTTGTTGGGACACACACACCTAAGCAAGGGCCACCACTCTTTATTTGGTGAATTTCTTACCTTTTTTAAAGGAAGATATTGAAAACTAAAGCAGCAATTAGTGACATGTAGCATATTGAAATGAGTGTGGACACCTGTGTGACAGGACATCCAGCTTCTCATGCTGCTCACCATAAAGATTGTTGTTTCACCGGGTTGGCATCCACATTGTTTATCTGCCTGCAGTGTAGGGAACATCCATCTTGGAGCAACTTGTTTTCCTGATGAAATAGGATCACAGAATCACAGAATGGTTTGGGTTAGAAGACTTGAAAGAACAGGTTGCTCCAAGTTCCATCAAGCGTGAACACTTCCAGGGATGGGGCAGCCACAGCTTTTCTGAGCAACCTGTGCCAGGGCCTTGTGTTCTTGGATGCTATGGGGAAGGAAATGGGTTTGGCTTTGGAAATCTAAAAACTTACCTGTGTCCTCATGATAACAGGCTTTTCTGAGCATGGCCCCTCAGGATTGGCTTTGGTTCAACCAGGCTGAAGTGTAAGTAAGCCCTCTAGGAGCAGTATTTGGTTGTCAGCTGGAGTAGCCCCAATGTGTGAACCTGCAGGGCCCTGGGTTGGTTTGGTACCCACTTGTGGTGGAGCTGTACACTCTGTTACTGTCAGGACTGTAAACGCTGAGCTTAACCTTTGCAATGGATACCCAGTGTCTCTCCTTACTTTCTGGAGTGACTTCTGGCACTGGTGGATTTTGAAGAGTTACATCGAGCGTGTTCAGTATTCAAAGTTCAGTGTATCCTGGTGGGTTTGGCCAAACTGCGACAGATGAGAAGGGTACTTGCATTGATTTATTAGTAGTTGCTTTTAATAATTGTATGAACAAGTGAGAAGTTACTTGGTTATCAGAATTTTTTTACCAGCTGTCCTTCAGCATCCCTGCACACCTGGCATGTCCCAGTGCGCCTTTGGAAAACAAGAGGCAAGATATTTGCTCAAAGGATCCGTCTCTCAAGCTACATATTGCCATTAGAGGGCTTAGAGATCAAAGAGCTTTAAACCAGTTGAAACACCTTCTTAAGAGTAGGATGGTGGTGGCTTTCAAGTGACACAGGGAGAAAGTTTCCTGGGGACTACTCTAGGGCAGGAACAGCTATGGGTGTGTGGTCTGTTTGGAGAGAGGTTTGTGTTAAATCAACAGTCCTTGCTCTCAGGAGGTGATTGGCCACTGCTCACTGTTTGCCATTGCTCCTGAAGGGAGCAGAATCCCAGCTCTGTGCTTGCACAAGGCCAGTGGAGCTATTCTGGCTCACAAGAAGTGTGGGGCTGGGCTCCTGTGCCTGCTGGGCGCTGCAGGTGCTGCAGTTGCAGGAGGACCAGGTGCAGCTTTACTGAAGAGATCCACAGGCTGCAGTTTCCTCCCTTCTCCCACCCCTGCTCTGTGGTGCAGCCACAGCCGTCTGCCTGCTCCCCCTGCACAGCAGCCTGACCCCGAGGGCAGGGCTCTCCCCTGGATACAAAACTGCCCTGGCACGGTGGGTCTGGTGGAGGGGGTTGTGTGAGCCTGGGCAGAGCGTTTGTTCTGGGACAGGAACAAGGGGCATGACACGTGAACAGACCCCAGAGAGTCTGTTGGGTCCAGCCTCTGCAGAACAGCATTAGCTGAAGCTCTTCTCTTGACATCCAGTGTTTGCAGAGGTCAGGAAGACCTGCAGGTGACATCACCTGGTAACTACAGCACGACTCTGCAAGTCATGAAGTCTCCATCTGTGTGTATATCATGTTTGCACAAGTCTGACTCCTAGGAATAGAAAAATGTTTTATAGATAGATGGCCTTTAAAGGTCCTGTCCAACCCAAACTATTTGATGATTCTGTGGTTCTCTAATTCAGGTTGTGCAGTTTGCAAGCTAAAAATGCTTTTTCCAGGAATGGTCTCAAACATAAATCTAGAATCTGTATTTTGTGAGAGTTTCCTGACACTAAACACCTTGTGTAAAGATTTGTGGTTCCTAAGTATCGTGGGAGTTTAAATGTAGAACCAGAAAAATTGAATTCTTACGCAAGCTGCTGTTTGTAAAATGCTCTCTCAGCTCTTTCTGGAGGCTCTCTCTATATCTGGGTGAGAGCAGTGATGTTGACTCTTGCGATGAGGAGGAACTTGGCATGAAAAGGAGAGAGTGTGAGGCCAGAGGAAGGTGTGGACGGTGTGTTGGCTTGTAATCACATCCCAGGCAGCTGCTGCAATAACAAAACTGTCTTGACTACACCAGGAAAACACTTTGGAATAAAGCTAATACTTAAATCTGGATAGATTGTTAGGTGAGGAAATGGCTTTTCCATATCAAGTTGTAATACTGTGAAGTTGTTGATAACTATCAAGCTGTTGTCAAGTAAATGGGACAGATTATTGAGATTCACTAAGTGTTCTTTGGGCAGGTAAATCATGTTCCACACCAGGATCACGTTAGACCCAGGCTGATACCCAGGGCATATTGACATGGTTGGGCTGAGGCTCCAACTGCTCTGTGGAGCTGTAACAGATGTGTTGGTGTGGTGTAACCACTGAGGGTTCTCTGGAATCAAACAGTTTTGTGTTTCTCCTGCTTTTTTATAAGATTGGCTGTCCGAAACATGCACTGCTTCATGTCTCCCTGAGTTTCTCCAGGGATCACCTAAAAGTCTTCCAATTCTTCATTTTCCAGGCACACCTGGAAATCCATGTTTATTTTTAACAGACTTTTGATCTAAATAAACCCCAGCCTGGCATCACAGGCTTTTGCTCTATGAATGACGTCAGGAAAACATACAGGACTCCACAGAGCAGTGGAAGTTGGGAAACTACTTGTAAGTAAATAAATTCCCTGAATGCAGCGTTAGCAGAGATAGAGAGGTTTTGTTCTCAGCTCACTGGGACTGCAGCCCTCTTTCTCTGTGTTAAATATGTGCAGATTGTGGTCTCTGCATTGCTCTAACTGCTTTTTAAAAAGGAAAATTATATCAGAGTTGTGTTCGAGACATTATTGAGCACTTTACTTAGTTGGTATGAAATCAGGTAATGCCAGCTGGTTCACCCAGGCATTCCCTGTGCTGGAGAAATTCCCAGCTGAGCAATGAGGGAAATTCCTCTGTCCTGTGTGCCCCAAGAGCAGTCCTGAAAGACTAGACCAGCACCCAGAACAGGGCTCCTATCTTAAACACATGGTTGAGTACATAGCTGGAGGAAAGGAAAACGCAGCCAAACGTGTGCTGCATGGTGAGGAACTTGGCTCTGCAGGGCCTGACAGGGTCAGAAGTGAGGCTGAGGGCTGGAGCTGTGATCCCCTGGCTGGATGGAGCAGCTCCCTGTCCCTCCACATAACTGGGGCTGCTGAGTTAGTGAGCATCAAGTGCTCGCTGTGGTTCACTAACAGGAACACGCAGTAATTAATGTACAGCTCAGACGCTCTTGAGTGTGAGTACCACTGATGAAAGTCAGGCCTGGGCTTCAAAGGGGCTTCCAAGGGGCTTCAGAGGGGCTTTTAAAAATCACCCTCCTTTCTGCAGCGTTTTTCAGCTGCTGATGCCGAGACAAAAAACACTTTTCCCTTTTTTGATTTCCCTGATGTAGTTTTTACTGCTTTGTTTGGGGTGAAAAATTAATTTTTTTTTCCCCAAGGTGAAGCAGTCATGTAGAATGCAATGTATTTTAGGGACTCATCTTCTTACCATCAACTTAAGGAGAATCTTTGCTGTGGTATTTTGAATTTCGGTAGAGGATGAAGATGGGTTTTCTGCACTGAAGTTGCTGGAGCAGTTTACCATTTTATGCCTATGAATAACAAGAACACGACCATATAGAATCACAGCATCACAGAATGGTTTGGGTTGGAAGGGACCTTAAAGATCACAGGGTGCCACCCCCTTGCCATGGGCAGGGACACCTTCCCAGGGTGTTCCAAGCCTCATCCAGCCTGGCCTTGCACAGTTCCAGGAATGGGGCAGCCACAGCTGCTCTGGGCAACCTGTGCCAGGGCCTCACCACCTTTACAGTAAAGATTTTCTTCCTAATATCTAATCTAAAACTACTTTCTTTTGGTTTGAAGCCATTTCCCCTTGTCTTGTCACTCCAGACCTTTGTAAATAGTCTCTTAATCTTTCTTGTCAGGTGCCTTCAGGAACTGGAAGGCCACAATCACCCCAAAGCCTTCTCTTCTCTAGTTGTTCAGCTCTAGGCTAAACAATCCCAGCTCTCCCAGCCTTTCCTCACAGCAGAGCTGCTCCATCCCTCTGATCATCCTGGTGCCTCCTCTGGACTCGCTCCAGCAGCTTCAGGTCCTTCCTGTGCTGGGACCCCAGGGCTGGGGCAGCTCTGCAGGTGGGGTCTCAGCTGAGTGGGGCAGAGGGGTAAAATCCCCCCTTCCCCTGCTGCCCACACTGGGGGATCAGCCCAGCACACAAGGGGGTCCTGGGGTCCAGCACACACAGCCGGCTCGTGCTGAGGATGTTGACAACCAACACCTCCAAACCCTCTTCCCAAGGGCTGCTCCATCTATTCATCCCCCAGCCTGGATTGATATCAGGTGCAGCACCAGCACCTGGTCTTGTTAAACAGCATGAGATTCCCATGGGTCACTTCTTGAGCTTGTCCAAGTCCCTCTGGATGGCAAGATAAAAAAAGCAAGTTACTCTTTGCTTCGCAAAGTGTTGAGATGACAGAACTCACTGGGGTTTAATGCCTCCCAAAACCAAGGGTGCCTTTTCCACCCCAACTGACCCACTCACAAAAATAGTAGGGGAGGAAGGTCGATCATTCCTAATGGTCAGTGTAATAGGAACAAAATTATTACACCTGAGGGAACTAGATCCTGTGATAACAACCCCAGTTGCTAAATATTATTTGGTTCTGGTGTTTTTAAACTTGTTTTATGACTCAGTCTTGAAGAATCTGGCTGTTGTTGATGCCATAAGATCTGTGGTTCTCTGAATGCAGTTTCAGTTCCCAATGGCTGCACTCTGTTTCTGTGTTTGCTTTCATTTTAGCTTCCCCTGCAATTTGGGGTGCTCCTTCTGGAAAGTGTCCAGCCCAAGCTTTTAAACCTCTGGCTGTGAGTTTTGTGCTTCAGTGAGCTTGGAGCAGTAAGCCCATATCCTAAGCAGCCGATCATTTCCCTGGGTGGTGAATTTTCTTCGTGGTTTGGGATTTATGTGGAGCCCTTGGCAGATGTGGGGCTGTGATAAACACAGAGGTGGTGCATACACCTTTCTGCACTGCAGAGATGGGGCTTCACACCAGCAATGGGGTAGGTTATTCTCTTCAACGCAGAGGTGCCAAGTATCTGCACTAGCCAGTAACATCTCTGAAGCCCCTCAGCTGTTTGCAATTAAAAATAAATTCTACAACTGGCGTAGCTGGCTGTAATGTTTGTTTTTCAGTGAAGTCCTGAGTTCACTCACTTTTACAAATAGTTTTATAGAGGTCAAGAAATTCCTGTTTTCTCCCAAAGGGTAATGCTTTGCTGTGTATCACAAGTTTGAAAAAAGAAATTGCAAAATGCAGTTCAGTCAGCAAAAGAGCTGAGTTTATCCAAGACAGCAGCTTGTACAACTGGCTGAAGTGCTGGGCTTGAAAAAGCAGAGAGAGCAGTTCCCGGCTGGAATTCAATCCCATTGGCATTTCTCACCCTGGCTGTAACAAGCAGTAACACTCTTTTCCTCTTCCCAAAGGGAAAAGGCACCTTCTCCATAACAAGCAATGAACTTCCAGCACAATTGCAAACTTCAGGGAGAGTGAGCAGCATCCCCATGCTCCAAACAATTCCCAAATCATGAACATGATAGATTGACCGTGCATCCCTGCTGTGCCCCTGAAGTCCTCCCTGATTTCATCCCTGTTTGTGGGCTTTTCCTCACTGGATTTTGGATATGGGTCTTGAGAATGGCTGTCTGGGGGCTGCTCTGGGGTGCTGGTGCTGACCCCCAGGGCTGGCCAGGGCTGATGATGCTCTCCTGATCTGGGGGCTGAATTGCACCCTGTGCACCTGCTTTGTACAGCACATGACCAGGGAAAGCTACAGGAGGGATAGTGCTGTGCTTGTTTGGAATCATGGAATCACAGAAACCTAAATGTAAATTTTAGTTTAAAAAAGTAACTGTGAAAATGAGTGGAGTTGGATACCTGGAAAAAGTTAATGTTACCAGGAAAGCATTTATGTGTAAACACCCACAGGAGCCTTTGCAGCCAGGAGAGACAAACTGTGTCCAAGGAGGTTTAGGTTGGATATCAGGAAAAGATTTTTACCCCAGAGAGCGGTGGGCACTGCCCAGACTCCCCAGGGAATGGGCAGGGCCCCAAGGCTCCCAGAGCTCCAGGGGCGTTTGGACAACACTGCCAGGGATGCACAGGGTGGGATTGTTGGGGTGTCTGTGCAGGGCCAGGGTTGGAGTTAATGATCCTTGTAGGTCCTTTCGAGCAGAGGATATTCCATAGTTCTGTGAAGCCTCTGAAGGCTCTGTGTGTGGGCAGCACAGCCCAGCTCTTGCACAGAGCTGGTCATCTTCAAAACACCGAGTGAGTGTTCATTATACGGCAGCAGCCTCAAGGCCATGGGGCAGGTGTTGGTGTTACTGCCTACAGGGGGAAATTGAGACAAAAAAGCGAGTTCATTTCCTGGGATGAAAAGCAGTCCAAGCAATCCAGTGAACAGCGAGGATTTTCCCTGTCCCTGCATTTTTGGTGGGCTTCTTGTGGGGACTGCCAGATGCCATTTGGTTTGCCAGGGAGGCCTTTCCCTCTACATTTGTGTTTCTATGAGAGGTGATGTGAACTCCTGGCTGTCCAGTACACCTTGTGTTGTCTCTCATTTAGGCCTTAATTAAACATGTCCCATGCAGGAGACCCTCACCCCTGTGCCCGCACCAGCACACGGGTTTCTCATGCCATCCTTGGTCTTGGGTGTCCTGCTGAAGTGACACCAATATGGGTCCCTGTTCTCCTGAATGCTCTTGAGCTTGCTGCTTTGCTTTAACTCTAGCTGACAGCAGGCTTCAGCTCTTCAAAATCTCTGTTTTGTGAAAACATTTAACTGATTAAATGAGACAAATCCTTCTGCTTAAGAAAAGGCTTGTCTGTTTGCTCTGGAGACACTGGAGGGCATGCAGGGGAGAGCCCTGGTCAGAGTTCACCCTGTAAAGCCACCAGGAAAACAGCCCAGGAGACATGAACCCATGGAGCAGCTCACTTCCTTGCTCTCAAAACAGTTTCCCTCTTTCCCCTTTTCTGTTTTTTCTTAACATCTCCTGTGCTCTCAGTGCTGGCTGTTGCATTTCTGGATGCTGGGATGTGGACACAAGAAACTGCTGTCGCTTGATGTTGGCCTGGCATCAAAACATGAAGCATGGGCCTCTCCACTTCTGGGAAGTCCTGCTTTTCCTGCAGTACCTATGGCTTTGTGGAGGCTCCCAGAACTGGACAGGTGTCTTCTGTACAAATGACACCTTGCTGTTAAGGAAGAGCATTCTTGTGCAACACATGATCAGTGACACACCAAGGAAGGATACCAGTTGTTAAGGAATGGGGATGAGCTCTGGTTAATCACTAATTATGACCTTTATTACCTATAAAAATGCTGTGAATTCTTATGTGCTGCTTCTGAGTTTTGATGATTTGTCCTCATGAGGGGTGGAGCAGAGACAGATGGGGAAGGGGAAGGGGAAGGGGAAGGGG
>VZRZ01001077.1:357551-574313 GCA_013398175.1 Climacteris rufus
TTTATATATATATATATATTTTTTTTTTATTTATAATTTTTTTTGGTGGTTTGACAGGTTACACAGCTCATTTTAAAAAAGGTTTAAGGGTTTAAGGCCCAGGTAGGCTGATTTCAGTAACCTCAGTGGCCTCTCAGGCTGCACTCAGACATGCAGTATATCTGAGTCACTCCAAAATTGTTTAAAATAATGCAGTCCCCCCATTTTTTCTTTTTGTTTCTCACATTAACGTTTGCATAAGAAAATCCCGCTGCCAAATGAAAGCTTCTGAGACAGAAGGGTCTCAGAAATTTTCTCTTCTAAAGAAAATGAATGAGATGTGCAGATGTCACAGACCAGGCCCCAGCACCAATCAGTCAGAGTGTGCTGAAGGAGAAGGGGATCTCAGACCAGAAGCATCATTCTGACTCCCAGCCTGCAGCAGTGAATGACAGCCCCCAGTGAGTGCCTTGGAGAGGCTTGGATCTAAAGGAACAGTGAAGAGAGCAAAAAGGCAAAAAATATAATTAGTGTCATTCTGCTCTAGAATGTTTAATACCAAAATAGTGCTGGAGTAGCAAGGGTAGCAGTGATAACAATTAAATTGATTATTCCCTGTGAGGGTGGGCAGGCCCTGGCACAGGGTGCCCAGAGAAGCTGTGGCTGCCCCATCCCTGGAAGTGTCCAAGAGCAGATTGGAGCACCCTGGGATAGTGGAAGGTGTCCCTGCCCATGGCAGGGGATAGAACAAGATGATTTTTAAGATCCCTCCCAATCCAAATCAATCTGTGGCTCTATGAGCAGGCCCATGTGTGGTGAGGTCAGAGGAGGAGTCCCCAGGGCAAGGGGTGTGGGGGCTCTGCTGCAGGATGGGGCCTCATGGGTGGGGAAGGTGCTGAGGTGCCCTGTGGCAGCTGCCGTGGCAGCACTCACAGCCTCACCCTCTGTCCTGCCTCTTTGGTGCCACATGAACATGTGAGCTGGAGTGCAGGAGAGAGCACCCACATATTGGCCTTACCTGCCCAGGGAGGAAGGGTTTTTGGGGAGAACACTCAATGTTTGACTGCTCCCAGCCAGCACAGCACATGTCAGCAGGGCACTTCTGGGAATGATGGTCCTTCATATATAGCCACTTTCCATGCCAAATTCAAAGTGTTTTACTTCTGAAAAGATCAAGAAACCAGACTTGAATTTCCCCTGGAAGCTGTTGGTGCCAATAGCTGGTGGCCCAATGGAGCTGCCCTTTCCTCAGTCCTCTCAGAGCCCTCCCAGACACTTCAAAATGATCTGCAGAATATTTCCCAAACAATTAATTCGATTGCTTTAAAATTATTTGCAAAGTATTTCCAGGGCCATTTATTTGAGATTAGGTAATGTTTTTAATCTTACCTTCTTTAGAGTGAAACATCTAACACTAATTCCTTTAACATTGATCACTGGTAGCTTGACTGATCCTCCAGCTGAGGAAAACAGTCTTTTGCCATAAGATGTTGTTTTAGGACTTCCAAATAGCTGGAGCATGAGGCTTGAGTGATTGATGTCACATGATTTTATTGTGCCCCTTGTGCAATAAATGGCTTTTTGGCTTATGTACCTTATTTGCATATAATTCATTTGTAACAGTCTTTCTTTCAGCAGTGAAATGCAGAACATTCCAAACTCAGTGTGGAAGCCCCTCATCATTGAATCTGTATTTGCTTTTCCAGTGCTGAAGATATAGTGGTGAAAGTGCCAGGCAGCCAGCTGACAACAGAGTATTTGGAAGAGAATGGCTTTGCAGAGCCCATCCTTGTCCCCAAGAAGGACGGGCTGGGCCTGTCTGTGCCTGCACCCACCTTCTACGTCAGCGATGTTGAAAACTACGTTGGTGGGTACCTGGCGAGAGGTGGCATTGGACTGCTTGGATCTCAGCTGCTTTATAAAACTAATGCAGTAGTTGCATAAAAAGTTGTTAAATATATTTAAAAATATTGTTTATGCCATGAACTGTGCTGACTTCAGTGTTTGTTATGTAGTGGAAGCTTGTAGTTAGCAATTAAGTGTTGTGTAGCAGCTTGGCAGTGAGGCTGAGCCAGCCTGCACTGCTCTCCATAGCTCTGCACTAGAAGCAACAGCCAAAGTAGTATCAAGGAATGGTTTTCCCAGGCCAGGACTTCATTGATTACTGCCAGCTTGCTTCATGTTGAAGGAATGGCTGTACTGTGGCTCTGCCCAGGCAGCCCATTTTTTAGCAGTGGTGTCAGTGAGAGCTGTTGTCAGTGCTGCTGGTCATTTGGATTCACTTGGCATCCTCCTGCCTCTGCCCTGAGCAGGGTGTTGTGCTGCATCTTCTCTCAAATCATTGCCTCAACCCACCTTGGAAGACAGACCTCGGCCAGAAAGCCATGGGAGGGCTCTAAAATCACTTTCCTTGTCTCTGCATCCCTCTTCCTTTACCATGTGTCTTGTCTCTTGTCCTCTCATGCTCTGTCGTTCCTCCCTTTCCCTCTCCTTCCAATCTTCTGCAAGGTAGCATCTCTTTGGAGCCATGACTGCAGCTCCAGTGGATCCATCTGTGTTTCACAGCCCCTTTATCTCCTTCCATGGCCCACCCAGCACCCCCTCCTGCACTCCCTCACCCAGTCATTGCCTGCTCCCCAGACCGGAGGGTGTCATCACCAGCCACCACTCATCTTGGCTGGTTCTTTTGGATCTTCAGGTTAATAATTATGAATAAAGGAGAATCACAGAATCATTAAGTTTGGAAAAATCTTTAAAGTCATTCAGTCCAGCTGTTCCCCAGCACTGCCAACACCACTACTAAACCAAGTCCCCAAGTGCCACATCTATGTGGCTTTTAAGTCCCTTCAGGGATACTGACCCCACCACTGCTCTGGGCAGCCCCTTCCAAAGCCTGGATACAAGACCTCTGATTTTATTGGTACCCCTCTCATCCTGCTTCTGCAGGAAACACACGTCCTGTGCCCACCTGCTGCACTCAGCATACGTTCTCATATGCCCAAGGTGTTCCTGGTCATCTGCTGGTGTCCTCTCAGCCTCTAGCCAAAATCTTCCACCCCTCCAACAGTACTGTTAGTGCAAAGCTGGAGAGAGCAACATGGGTTGTTTCATCTGAGCTGGAACCACATTGAGTGAAGGGCATAAATCTGTGCTGGTCCAACCTCCGTGGGGTCTGTTCACTTCAGTGGGATTTCCCAAGCAGGGATTTATTTTGCTGGTCAGTAGTTTATTGCCTTGGACTGTCTTTCAGAAACAACCTGAAGTAGTAGAGAACAAGCCACTACAAATGAGACTGCCAAGGACATCATTATGTTCTGGCATTTTTTGAAAAATAAATTGGGTTTTTTCCCTCCTAATGTGGAAAAAAATCTCTGAATATCTTCATAAAGTTCTTCCTTTGTCCATGTGTTCTCTCTTTGACCGGTGTAAAATTCCACTAATTCACTAATGCTGCTGGTATTGACACCAGAGTTTGTATCCAACAAAGTCTGTCATGGAAAAGGGTAAGAACTAGCAGTCCTTGTACCCTTATACAGGGGCATGGATTTTTGATAGGTGTAATTTTGGGTAAAATAAAAAAAAGCCATTTTTTTGGTGGGATGCCTGAAATATCATGGCAAATAATGGATTTTTTCCTGCAAAAGCACTCTTTGGTTATAGATTTTGTAAGCAAAAAAATAAAATAGAGCATAAGAGAAAATAAAAATAGAGCACAAGAGAAATTAGAATTCTGGGAAATTTGTTGGAGAAGATATTTCACTAGTACAGTATTGTAGTAGTAATGCTTTTAGTAGTACAGTATTACACCCTGTCTGCAATCACAGGACTTGTATAATATGATGTGTAGGGCTTACTCTAAGAGTACACAGGTATTTGCATTTAATTTTCACCCAGAAAATAAAATCTATAATGAAATTAATAGATCCAAGATAACATTAACTCTTTAAAGATAAAAACTACAGAGATAAATATGTCAGGGACATGACTACAAAAGCACAATTTAATGGGTATTTATGTATATACATGTCTTTCATGCATGTAGGTCTATGTGGGTACAGGCATAAGCAACAGGGAGGATACAAGGGCTGACAAGATCAGAAAATCATAAGATTGAGATGTTTCTGGACATGTTAACTCACCCTCAAGCATAGAAAATGGGGCAAGGCAGGCTGTCCATCAACCTCTCTTCTTCACTGAATTCATGTGCAGGGCCAGAGCGGAGTGTTGATGTCACTGATGTCACCAAGCAGAAGGATTGCAAGATGAAGCTCAAGGAATTTGTGGATTACTACTACAGCACAAACAGGAAAAGGGTCCTCAACGTCACCAACCTGGAGTTCTCTGACACCAGGTAAGGGTCAGCATGCTGCACAGTAATTACTAGAGATTTACCTTAATTTATAACATGTATTTAGTTTCTTATTTTGTATAGAGCATATTTCTATACAATAATATACCTGTATATACTATTTTATGTTTTTATTTTAGAATCGTATTAATATTACTTATATAGAATTATATATAAATTATAATTTAAAATTACTGAATCTCTCGTTGTATCTGGGGTGTGTGCCTGCCTCTGCCTTCCCCAGTGCTTCCCTCTTTAGGGAATTCTCTTTAACCGTGGGATAGCAGCTTCTGGTTGCTCTGACTCTGCCGTGCAGCATCCATACACAGCCAGTTCAGGCACAACATGGAATGAAGGTGCTATTTGCTCTGGGAGGAGAACTGTGCAGAGCATCAGTGCTGGGAGCTCACCCCTGTGTGTCACCAGCATTCATGTGCCATCAGCAGTGGTGTGGGAGAACAGGAGATTTGGGTACCTTCCAGTTTTATTGCAGCTCCAGTAGTACAGGCACAGTTCATCCAGTGCAGCTGGATGCTCAAACATAACTTGATGTTCCAGGAGGGAATTCTCTGCCTTGTCCTGAGGAAGCATAATATCTGAGGTTCCAAGTATGATCTTGCAGTACTTGGGTTCAATGGGATAAACACCATGAAGACCTAAACAAGGAGGACAGGGTGACTGCAGAGGAGTGATAATGCTCTGTGTGGGAGAACATGAACACAAGGGGCCTTAATTTTTAATGTTCTGTGTGGTTTTCCTGGTGAGATAGGAATCCTGATGGGTGTCAGGCAACATCAGCCCTTCTTCCAGCTTAAGAAGGCACATTCTCCTCAGCACATTCCTTTTTAAAGTGTGTTGTACAGCAGTGAGCATCCTACTTGGTGTGAGTGCATCCTGCATTGCTTACTAAAATCTTCCATGCAAAGTAGCAGAGAGTAAGTAGATGAGGTGTGGCTTTAGGTGTACTGTAACATGTCATGGGTGTCCTTTAAGGAGAATAACTTTGGAATTTCATTATAATTTTATAATTCTGCAGCATGTGTTGTAGTTCTGGTTACAAAGCTTTTGCCAGATGACCTGTGATCTGTCTGACAGCAGCTCAGAGTCAGAGTGATCTGTCTTCCCAATGGCAGCTTGGGGGTGATGGTCCAGGTCAGAGGGGTTCGATATTTGGAAGAAATTCCTCCCTGTGAGGGTGGTGAGGCTCTGGCACAGGCTTCCCAGAGAAGTTGGGGCTCTCCCACACCTTGAAGTGTTCCAGGCCAGGCTGGACAGGGCTTGGAGCAATCTGGTCTAGCGGAAGGTGGACTAGATGGGAATGAGATGATCTTTAAGTTTCCTTCCAACCCAAACCATTCTGTGATTATATGATTAGTTGATGTCAGTGCCTGAGAGCTGAGGTCACTGTGTGGTGCTCTCTATAGCTTTGCTGCTATAACTGAGCTGTGCTTTCATTCCAACAGTGGACAGAGGCATCTCTAAGGTATTGGACCTGTGCAGGTCATTTTTACAGGTCCTGTAGTCCTTTGGGGTAGCTGATGCTTCCAGAAGGGAAGCCCTGGTGAAGGAAAGGATCCCTTTACACACAAACACACTACACAGATGATAATGAATGTCAGCAGAAAAACAAAGAATGATTGTTTTGGGGAGCATTCTGCTTCAGCAAGAAGACTTAAAAAAGAAGGCTGGTGGATCATACAAGCTCATTTATCCCAGCTATTCCCTTGATCCCTGCAGTTGGGGTTTAGTGGTGCATACCCATTGCTGCAGAGAGCAGCTGTACTCATTACAGGTTTTAGAGACCACCAGGATCTTCAGCAGAGACTTTTTCAGCTTTCTGCCATTATCCCCAAATAACAGAAGTCTTTTGTCCTGAAGGACTGCTGGAGCTGTCGCTCATACACTGCTAATCTAGACATTAATAGCAAATATTTTATTTCTTAGCATAGACAGTGACAATTTAATTGAATGCACAGCTCCATCTTCCCTGCCATGGAAATGGAGCTGTTGTCAGCAGGGCTTGACACTGAGCACAAATTACATGTGTGAGCATTTGATATTGGTTGAAGCACAGATACTCTTACTGATGTGGTATTTTAGAGTGTCTAGCAGTGAATCTTCACCTTCTGCACTACCTGCCGAAATTTTGGGCTATGTGAATCCAAAATTTAACACATTCTGGGATGAAACCTGGTTATCATGCCAATGCATTGTCTTAGCTGTGGTTATAATGTATGTTATGTATTTGATAAAAACAGATTATATTAATTATATAGATAAATAAATATGAACATATAGTCAATGTAAATGAAAATAGTAATTTGTATAAACTTTAGATACATATCAAGTAAGAGTATATGCTTAATATAAATAAATATTCATTCATATAAATTATAGAAATATATTTTATATACCTTATATTTTAAATATATTCACATTATCAACCCAAATTAGACTTTGTCCTTCTTCTGAGCTTTTAATGTAATTTAGTCAATCTAAATAAGATCACTGGTTTTCAGTATCAGATCCATACTTATTTATCCATAAGCATTAATTTTATTGTTATTTAGATTATTAATATTAAGCTTAACTCACTAATTTTTAAGGTTTATCAGATGATCTATGTCAAAGTGCACACATTTCACTTTCTCTTCTGAAGGGGGCTGGAAAGGTGACTGTGATAACAGCTGTGTTACCTGAGCCTGCATAGCAAGAGGCAGGGGCTGGAAAACTACAAACAGCATATATTTGATCATAAATGATACCACTGAAAGAAGGCAAAGGATTGTTGCTAAGTCATCACACTTAAAAAACCTTAAAGCTCTGTCTGTAAACAGTTTTCCCAAATTTTCTGAATGAAGAGCAGTTCCACTGCCACAAGAGGAGCTGCTTCAGTTTGCCATGCAAGTATTAGTCACACTCGCCTCTTGTCGTACTGGGGTCCTTGTGCTCTGTCTTAAAACGCTGCCTGTCTGTTCTCCATTCTCTCTGAAGGATGTCCAGTTTCGTAGAGCCTCCTGATATCGTTAAGAAGCTGTCCTGGGTGGAAAATTATTGGCCTGATGATGCTCTGCTGGCTAAACCCAAAGTGACCAAGTACTGCCTGATCTGTGTGAAGGACAGCTACACCGACTTCCACATAGACTCCGGCGGGGCTTCTGCCTGGTACCACGTGCTGAAGGTGAGGGAGCCTGCCCTGCAGGTGTACCTAGGAACAAACTGCATTTTATACACAAAGACCATCGTAAAATTGTCTCTCAAATTCAGCTCTCAGGTTTTTTTCTCCGTGGTCCTGTTGTATCTGAGACTTAACTGCTGTAAGTGGGTGCACTCTTGGCAGTGCCAGGATCTCCAGAGTGAGGAAGCACTTGGAGCACGGAAGTCCTCTGTGTATTTTCACTCTATTAGGATTTTAATATTTGTTTAGTACCCACATACATCACCCAAGACCCTAAAGACACCACCTCCTGCTTTTGAAGGGTGATGGAACCTGGCACTGTAAACCTTTTGCACCGTCACTCCCACAAATCTGAGCAGATGTGGTCAGCTGTGTTTTAATTCAGCCCCTCTGTACAAAGCTGACTAATTAATTTTATTTAAATACTGACAAAATACACAATGCTACATGTATATTTAGATAAATATTTGTGTGTGTGTGTATCTGTGCCAGTGCAGTGTTGTTTGGTTTGGCTGCTCCTTGCTAATTTTATATTTTCTAATTCAGGGAGAAAAGATTTTTTATCTCATCAAACCAGCCTCTGCAAATATTTCTCTGTATGAACGCTGGCAGTCAGCAGCAAACCACAGTGAGATGTTTTTTGCAGACCAAGTAGATAAATGTTACAAATGCACCGTTAAACAAGGCCAGACACTCTTCATCCCATCAGGTGAGCAGGCTGGGGCAGGTGGGCTTTCCTGCTCCTTTTAGAGCAGCACATCCAAAATGCCAGAGGGGTGGGATTTGACAACTTTCTCTGATGAAGTGTGAAATCTAATTTTCAGTAGAAGTTTAATTTCAAGCAACAAAGTGAAACAAAACAAATCAGAACTTTTACTGCTTTCTATTAATATTTTAGCAGCCTTTTAAAAATAAAACTAGTAGGTAGAGTGTTTCACTCATGGTCTAGCTGAATTGCAGTAACTCATGAGTTCTCTTTCTGTATCCACCATGACATTGGTGCTTTCTGACATCTAACAGAAAATTTACATTGAATGAATTTACATTCTGACCATGACACCCCACAAATCCTTGTCACAGACGTTAATTCCCTGTGACACTCAGGAACTACAGGTGCCTGCATGAATGTGAACATGCATTTATGGTTGCACATGAAGCCAAGGACCTTGGTGTCACAGAATTTTATGGGTTACTTCATAGGCTTAGAGTTTCATTGGATATTAGGAATGTTGGATTTTGTTTTTCTTGGTTCCTGGAAGGACCTCCATAGGGATAAGGAATTGATCAGAAAATAGTGCAGGGTTTGAAGTGGACACAGTTCTGCTCCAGCCCATCTCCCTCACCTTCCTCTCACCATGAACAATAATTTCCTCCTTTGCATTGCTGTTTCCAACCCTCCCTGTTATCTGTTGGAACTGGGGCAGGGATCTTTTCTCTCTCTACATGCATTTAAATGATGCAGAATCTCCTTGAGCCTTAATCTGAGTCCAGGCAGTGATAGTAACTGGAACCAGTGCTCAGGAGGCAGCAGCCAGTAGTGACATTTTTTTCTGTGTGAGTAGATTCTTGAACCCAATGTTTACATACTTGAATTTTACCTTGAGTGTAAGAAGTGGAAAGTAGGTGTTTCTCTCATGACCATCTGTGGAGCAGATGGTGGAACAAACACAGAGCAATTTATAGAGATTCACTAGCTTGAGTAGAATTTTGTATGAAAATATTTGTTTGGAAAACACCTGATTCTGACACTGTGATAAAGCACATGTCAGGAGCTGTCACAGATTTTTATGGAGACACAAAGGCAGCTGCCATTATGTAGCAAAACAAAGAAGGGGCCAGAGGCACCTTTGTTCAAAGTGTGTGTGGTTCTGGGGCTGGGCTGAAGACTGTATGGGTACCTAGGGAGTAAGTTGCTCAGTGAAGTTTAAACAACATCTTGGGATTAAAATGTGTGTTACTGACATTCGAGTTTTTATCCTGAAGACTTTTCTCTTTCTCTTTTAGGTTGGATTTATGCAACTCTAACACCTGTAGATTGCCTGGCCTTTGCAGGACATTTTCTACACAGTCTAAGTGTGGAAATGCAGATGAGGTAATCTGTCCTTAAAATCTAGACTCAATTTTTAATAAATCAGTAATAATGAATCATTGACAGTAATGCTGGTGTAGCTGTTGGGCAGTTTTGGATGGTGTACCCACCTTTGTCCCCTCTGCCCGTGTTTCCTTGTGCTGAGTTACCCTAAACTGTCCTTACTCCTGTTGCTCTCTGCACAGGAGGATAAGTGAGGTGCCTGGATTGATGTGGCCACATCCTGAAGGAAGAACTGTTACAAACTACCAGGAGTTTTACCCTGGCCTTTGCTGCTGGATAAGTCCCTGCATGCTCAGCTGGGCTCTTTGCCCAGTGTAAGACAATACAGGCAGTTCTCTGTTGATTCTGGGCAAATAATGCAATAGAACTATCATGCATCTGTATCTCAAGTTTTTACTAGTGCTCTTGTTATGTTTTCTTTTGGCCTGATGCCAAACTACGTGGCAGCAGGAAAAAGAGGTGACGTGCTGCAAAATGACCCTGGGCTTTGGTGACACACTTGTGCCCTGTGATGCTCTAAGTGCCTGTGGCTTTGTCTTGCAGGGCATATGAAGTAGAAAGACGATTGAAAATCGTCAGTCTGACCCAGTTTCCAAACTTTGAAACGGCGTGTTGGTACATGGGGAAGCATCTACTAGAGAAATTCAAAGGTAAAAATGGATTTCCTTGCCTGCCTTGATGGCTCTGCTTTGGGGTCTGAGGACAGTCACCCTGAATTTATGCTGATGCCCACCTAAGGGATGAACAGGTGGCCAAAACTGGTCTTGTGAGTGTTTAAAAACTACTTTGAATATACAGTAGAACATGCTGCTTTTGCCCAGCTCACCCTGAACACTCTGCCATCGCACTCTGGGAAGGACTCAAGCTGTCCCTCTTACCTGTGCCTAAGGGAATGTTTAAACTGCTTTATAAAATTATGCTGTAATTTCATTTTAGTTTTGAATTGCCTGTCAGTCTGGATTCATTCCCTGTTTTAACCTAATGAGCTACAGGCTCTGTCAGCCCAAGGTACAGAGCAGTCCTCCTTTCTGCCTTCATCCCCTCATCCTGGTTGGAATATGTGGGCAGGTTCCATGTATGGGGGGCCACAGCAGCATCAAGGCCTGTGGCCAGCAGGAGCACTGGGAATTAAAGCCAAGTTTGCTATGAAGTTCAAACTCTTCTGAGTCTGATTCCTGCAGGATTGATCCAAACATCCATGTGTAAATGTTCTTTACAGATTCGGGCTTGCTTTGCTCTTTGCCTCCATTTCTCCTACTATGGAACATGCCCAGAGACAGCCATCAGATCCATCTATAACGAGAAAAATGTGTCTAATTAATCCACAGAGTGCTTTTTCAGAATTCAGTCAGAATCAAAGAACCACTGATGGTACCTTTTTATTCCCACAGCCTGGGATGGGAGCCCATGGAAACTGGTTTGGGCATGGGACTGAGAGAGGAGCCAGAGGGTTGTCAGTGTAGCCATAACTGCCAGGAGTGCAGTGTGGGAAGGCTCAGTTGGATTTGGGACACAGGAAGAATCCTCCTGATTACCATCAAGTTGTAGTAGGGATTCATTTGTGGGTACCAGCTCTCAGAGTTAACTTTAACTTCCCCAGTTATAATTTTCAAATTAAAGACTTTCTGCAAACAACTGTAGTTGTCTTGGTTGAATTACATTGGGTTTTTTCTCTACTTAGGTTTGCATAAAGCTGGACAACAACCTCCTGCTCATTTACTTCAAGGAGCAAAGATTCTCAATGGTGCTTTCAGGTCGTGGACTAAAAAACAGGTAGGAGAAACAGCCTGGATTATTTTGTGTGTTTGTGGGTTGTTGGAGCAGAGAGGAAATGCTAGAACAAATAACATCTCCATAGCAAAACATCCAATTCTAAGATGCCAAAGAGAAGGAATTAGGTGAACTGGGGGTGATCAAAGTGATGTTGCAGTTGTGAAAATGCAATAATATCTGAAAGAAAATTACTGACTTTGTTGTTCTCTCAGGACAACTAATTACAGTAAGATCCAGAATGGGAAAAAAGATATTTTTTCCTTATTTTAATATCTAATGCAGTCGAGATTGATTCAATGCATAGGAAAAATATGGATGAGTCACTTCACTTTTTTATTTAAAAAAAAAAACATGCACAGAAACTGCAGTCTGGCTTTGTTGTGTTTTAGGCTTTAGCAGAGCATGAAGATGAACTACCAGAAAACTTCAAACCAGCACAACTTATCAAGGACCTTGCCAAAGAAATAAGATTAAGTGAGGTTTGTGCTGTTTTTGTAATACTAACTGTACTGGGGGACTGGGCTATAAAATGGATTTAATCAAATAATCTCTTTTACCCACTCTCGTCATTGAAAGAGCTCTGCTTAGGACTCTTGTCTGTGGCTGACTTGCCACATGTTCTGGGCTCCTGTTCACTTTCTCCTCAGCTCTACACTGTCTCTGCCTGTCCTGCATCATCCTTGCTCCTCCACCTTGTTCTGGCTGGACTGGTTGCACTCCCCTCTCCATCCTTATTTTCTTTTTCACTTTAGCTACTTCCTACCTCAACATAGGATAGAACACAAAGAATGCTGTTGCTATCCTCATGACCATGCTCCCCATGAAACATCTCCTTTTCCTTATGCTTATCATGCTTGTCCATGACACAAGCTGAGTTTGGAACTATGATCCTGTACATTTTTCCAATGGGAAGCCTTGCTCTTGCTGGCTTTAGGGGAGAGTAACTATAGCAAATGAAATAATAATTATAACACTCCCCAAAAAGACCCACAAACATAAAACCCCCCAAAAACGGAGGTTGCATGGAGGTATAATCCATTGAGTGTGGTACTCTGTCCTGCTTGGTGGAGATGTGTGACAGGACAAGGTGACAACAGCTGGTTCAGTTCCTTTAAGAAGATGTTGTACTACATTCCACCCTGTTTCTAACTACATCCAAAGACCTCAAAATTGAAATCTATCTTGTCCTTTGATCCTCTTTGATGTAGTATTTAAGTCTTCTGATTGTCAGAACGGCAAGTTAAGCAGAAAATAATTTCTTTTTAATTAGCCAGTGTTAATTTTAATTGGGCAGCTATTTTACTGCTAATTTTTCCTGAGGGCATCAAATGTGATTCTGCTACATTTATCACATCATAATTAAATGGAAAGGGTTTTTGCTCAAGCTGATCAGCATTTTAAGTAGAAGCCTGTTCATTTTATCCATCTATTTGTGTGGCCAGGCCATTTAACAGCCCTATGTGATGCTACAACCCAGTAAGAGTTACATGGCCTGCCAAGCCTCTGGAGTTTCTCCAGGCCAGACTTGAACTTGAAGAATGTGGGGGTGGGAATTGGTGAGCAGAGCATTACTGTGGCCTCTGATGGGATCTTCATTCCTTGGTCAGACTGACCTGTGCTGCAGATCCCCCTCCATCAAATCTCTGGGGATCTTTGGGGTTTCTTTCCCCATTTAATGAAGTGAAATGTCAAACATGGGTGAAATGTCAAACATGGGTGAATGTCAAACATGAGAGAGGTGGGTCTGAGCACCTTCTGTTTTGTGCCAAATTACAGAATGCTTCAAAAGCCAGCAAAGCAGACACGAGTGCCAACACCACTGCTGAGGAGATCTGTCCTGTGGAGAAGGAGGAGGCACCATCACCCATCCAAGTGACGCCTCCGCCCCCACCCGTAGAAAAGCTCCCTAAAAAAAAGACTCCCAAAACTGTGAAAACCCCCAAACAACTCAAGCCATCCAAACCCCCGAAGCCTCCCAAGCCCCCAAAACCTCCCAAAACACCGAAAGTGAAGGGAGAAGGCAAAAAGAAAGGAAAGAAGGCAAAGGAGAGCCCACCACCAGCCATCCCCAACCTCGACTTGCTGGAGGCACACACGAAGGAGGCTCTGACCAAGATCGAGACGCCAAAGAAGGGGAAGGTGGGTCACATTTTAACCTCTTCCTCCTCTCCCACCATCATAGGGATAAAATCACTCCTTGAGTCTCATGCAAAGAGTAATATGTGCAACACAGTGTGAAACCCTGGCTCTGCAGAAGTGACTGAAAGGTTTGTAGCTGCTGGCTCGTCGCCCTTCTTTTACCCAGCTGCTGGATTTGATTTGACTGTTTGCTTGGCTATTCATTGATGTGGAGCCTCCCAGAAACCCACTGATTTCAAATAGTATCAGTCATGAGAGAACTTGTTTCTAAAGCATCTAATTTGCTTAAGAAGTTGCTCTAGAATGAGAGATTGAAGACAGGCCAATAGTTTTCCTCCACTTTTGCCCATGTGGAGCAAGTTTCTTTTTGATGTCCTTTAATTCTGATGCCCTTTAATTCTGATGCCCTTTAATTCAGTATGAATTTTGCTACTGATTTCAATAGGGGCCAGGATCCATTGAGGCACTGACAGAGGATTGGTTGTACACTGTTTATGAATAAATATTCATAAACCTTTCCTAAAATGATCCTGAACTTCCAACAGTTTGTGTGCAGTTTGTGAACCTGTCATGGACTGACAGACAGGGAGATGAGCATGTTGGTGTATCAAGATGAAGTGCAGCTGCTCTTCTGCAGACTCTGAAGCAGCAATATTTGATTGAATCTCAATTTGGGTTTCAAAAAGTATAAATAGGAGTTTTCAAAAATACATATTTTCCGGATAAAGCCTGTGTTTCTGACATTTCAGCACTCCATCCTCATTAAAAGGACATTTTCCTGACTTTTTCCCCAGGCTGCAAAGAATGTTTTAAGTGTTCCCAATAAGGAATCTGCGAGCAAACAGAATGAGGTGGAGAAATTTGAAGTTCGAGAGCAAAATAAAAGCAAGACAGAAGCCAAATGGAAATATAAGGTAATGTCTCCTGTTAAATTCTGTCACATAGTGATAAGCTGAGGGCAGAGAACTGTTCGTGACTCTGCCTAAGCAGATAGAATAAGGCACCAATTTTCAGTTCCCAAAGAAGAGAAAACTAAGCAGAAAATAATTAATCCCTGATAAAGAAAGAGGGAGTGGATGGATTCTTCAAAAGCATGTGCTGAATTGCCCATCTTATCCATGGTGACACCAAGCTATTAACAGTGAGATGGTTCAGTGCTGATCCCTTTTGTGATCCTTGCTGTAACATGTTCTACTGCTATAAGAAATCAATAACTAATCAATAACTAATAGCTAATAATCAATAATCAATTTTAATGACATAAAGTTAGAGTTAATGAAATCTGAATACTGCCCCATGGATTAAAAGTTTGCCTTCCTGGAGGGCTCATGCAGAGTGAGTGAAACTCACTCATAGAATAGAACATTTTGTCTGCAGGAAAAATTTAATAAGGTTTTTCATAATGGAGAATTTAGCAGGCTTTCTCACTGTAGTAGCTGTCTGTTGTGAACTTCCAATGAGAAAGGTGCAAACAAATTCCCCTGTTCCAAGGTCCTCTGTTACTTGCCACGTTGGGGTAACTTACTTGGATATAGGGAAAAAATATTGAGAAATATTGAAATAGTGAGGGTGGTGAGGCCCTGGCACAGGGTGCCCAGAGAAGCTGTGGCTGCCCATCCCTGGAGGTGTCCAGGGCCAGGTTGGATGGGGCTTGGAGCAGCCTGGGACTGTGGAAGGTGTCCCTGCCCAGGGCAGGGGCTGGGACTGGATGGGCTTTAATATTCATGCCAAACCAAAGCATTCTGTGATTCCACAGTTCTATTTCTGTCTGCCTATAGATGAATAGATTCTCTGAGGATACCTGGGAAGCTGAAGTATAAATGACTCATTTAACTGATTTAATTCTTTTGTTTTGGGTCTTTTGCCTTTCAGAACAGTAAACCTGATTCACTTCTAAAAATGGAAGAGGAACACAAATCAGAAAAGACGCCTTTATCAGGAAACAAGGATAACAAGTTCACATTTTCTTTCTCTAATAAGAAGTTGCTTGGGTAAGTAAAAATATGACAACAGACATCAAGTAAAAAAAGACATTGAAAAATAATTATTTATACTTTTTATACCAGAAGATGAAAATCTGCTTTTCTGGTCAATGTACAAAATACACTGTTACAAAAAGTTCTTCTAGGTCTCTAGTCAGCATCTTATTTTGAGACATAAATCATAGGTTCAGAAATGTGTTTATAAAATTATTCTAATTGCTTTGGCACCCCTGAAAGTATTGAAGTTGACTGAGATTTCTGCATGGAGATATGCATTGTCTGCCTCTCTGTCACAAGCTGTTTCCTATTCACTGTTGTTAGTGATTTGTAACTTTTTTTTTCAGTTCAAAGGGAGTCAAAACCCATCTAAATACCAGCGTGTTTGGGTCACTTCAGAATTTTAAAGAAGACAAAGCCAAACCAGTACGGGATGAATATGAATATGTGTCAGATGATGGTGAATTAAAAATTGATGAGTTTCCAATCAGAAGGAAGAAAAACACTGCAAAAAGAGAGCTGCCCTGTAAGGATATTTCCTGATTTGTCTTTATCTGCTCAACATGATCTTAGGTGGTGATTGTCCAAAACAATCAACATAGTCTTTAAAATCTATCTGATTTATAAGAAAGAAAGCCATGTCTTACCTGTCAGTCGAATGTAAGTGGAATAGGCGGGCTGGTTTTTAAAGGCAAAAAACTCCTTGACTGTTTGTTTCTTTTTATTTATTCAGTTTTATCAGATAAGAAGGACACCCTGCAGCACACTCCTGTTAAGAAGCCAAAGGTGGAGTCAGTACCATACAAGGTATGATGTTATTGTACCTTCTCAAGGAGGCACTCACTGGATCAAGATGATCTTTAAGGTCCCTTCCAACCCAAACCATTCTGTGATTCTATGCCTGTGATGTAGCAATTAAAGTGTTTGTTTGCTGTCACTTGGCAGAGTCTCTCTCTGCTAATTATGGACTGAAACTCAGAACACTCCTGACCCAGGTGAGCCTGGCCCAGTCCCTGCACTGCCACTGAGCCTATCTGTCAGTCACCTGCAGGAGTGGAACAGCCCAGGTGTAAGTTTGCTTTGTGTTAGTGCTAAACCTCAGTGCTGGGAATCAAATGACACTAAAATTAAACATTTTACCAACTGTAGTTAATACAAATTCATATTATAATACCTGAATAAGTCAGAAAAAGCAAAGTATTTTGTTAAGACAGACCCAAAGATGACACAAATGTTTGGCCCTAAGGAATTATTTTCACCCTGGTTTGTCTCTGGGATATTCAGGAGGAAGTGCAGACCTCTTGTCTGAGTCAGTACCTGAGGTCTGGGGCTGATGGTGTCTGCCTGTGCAGGAGCTTAAGGAGGGAGTCCCTGGAGAGAACAGACTGACATTCCAAGCAATAAGGCCTGGCACCTTAGCAGCCTGAAAACAGGGGAGGAAGGGGGAGAAAAAGATTTTTTATTAGACACCAGACTACAGTGCATAGAAATCTCAGCCCCAGAGAGATGGTCAGATGTAGCCAGCTCCCTTCCATGGCCTCACATGACACTGTTCCTACATATCTGTCCCATTCCTCTGTCTGGTCTTCCCAGTTTCCTGCCATGGGGATGGCAGGAGGGGGTTTGTCCCCATGTCTGGCTTGCCAATGTTAATAGTCCTGCAGGATGCAGACCTGTGTCCTGCTGCACGTCCGAGCTGACAGAGCCACAGAGCCCCTTCCTTTCCTGGACAAGTCATGGTCTGAAGAGCAGGAGCAGGGGCTGGGAAGGCAACATAGCACCTGGAAACACCACTGTTGAAGTGGTTTGATTCCCTCAGCAGGATCAGATCTCAAAGCTTTGGAAGGGGAAAGAAAAACCTACCATGCCTACAGACTGCAAGGAAATGGATTTTTACCATGTGTAAGGTTTAGTTCTTTTTTTTGTTTAAAGTAAGCAAATTCCAAAGGCTAGTCCTGTGTCTTTGGAGGAGCAGCAGGCTGCAGGAATGATGGTGCTTTTCTTGTGGACCAGCTCAGTGAGTTTCCAGCTTTTTTCAGTCCTTTCCTTGTTTTTGCAGAGCGAGGACTCATCAGATGAAGATTTGCTTCACATTGACACAGAGGCAAAGCCGGGACGCAATTCCAAAGTAAAGAAAGAGAGTGGAAGTTCAGCAGGAATTCTTGATCTTTTGCAGGCAAGCAAGGAAGTTGGGGGTTTAGAGTATAACACCAACAGGTACGCACCAAGGGATGCTTTTCCCTCTTACCTGTGAATAAAACTGGTTGTTTGTGAGAATTAATTTTGCAGCTTGGTAACTGCTTTTTCTCCAATAACAAACTCTTCCTTTATCCTGTGATCTGGAGGGAGAGGTTTTGGTGGTATAATTTAAACAAATAGAGGATTTCACATCTTTAGATGCTGAACATCAGTTTTAGCAATAATGCTGTAATAGATGAATCACTCAAAAGGAGATGGGAATTCAATGACTGCAGCTTGAGGGCAGGAATTATGGTTTTTAATGTAGTGAAATTGTAATAATGTAATCTAAATTCCAGCATTCCTCCCATAAGACATTCTAAAGTGCAACAAATGCCAAGTGTTTGAAAGAAGGAAATAGGAAACCCTCTACCCTCCCTCCCACCTCTGGTTATCATTCTTCTCCCCACCAAGACATATGGCTTGGGGAAAAAAGCAAACTCTTTCATGGGTACTTCTATACCTGAAATGGAAGTGTTTGCCTGGTCTTAGTTGTATCTTATGTGGGACCACTTATGTGGAAACTGTCACTGGATTATTTGGGATATGGGCAATAAGGTACAGCACTAGAACCTTCAGTAATCCAAACAGCGAGTGGTGGAAAGAAATGGAAAGTGTGGTTCCTAGACTCAGCTCCTGTGTTCAGGACTGTCTGGATCCATCTCAATCCAGATGTGGGGGGTCTCTGACTCCACCCTTCACTGCCCACGTCTGATCTCAAAGCATCCACAGAGAATTAGATAAAAAACATGTGCATGGTTTGGAGAGAATTTAGTGGGACTGCTCACATATGGAAGTGTCTTGCCTAACTCAAACCTTAGGAAAAAATCCCCAGGAAAGAATTTGGGGAACATCAGCTGAATTAGACTTCCATGCACAGAATTGCACTGCAGGCATGAACAGTCGTGTGCCCTGTGCTCCATCATCTGCTGATAAGGAAATCCTTGCTGCTGCAGTTTGAAAGGCATGGTTTTTCCCCTATCTATAGGAAAGCACAGGTTTTCACCCAAGCACTTCCCACTGCTCCCCAGCAACCAAACCATTGGTACTTTTGGAAGCTGTGGGCTGTTGGTGAGCTGCTGGCAGATGTTTCTAAACTCTACATTTGTGCAAACAAAGGAATAAACAAAGGTGACAGTAACAGGTCTAACGCGGGAAATGATGAGAAACATGTGGAAGGTTATTTTTGTTGGGCTTTTTAATAAGCCAGTTCCATCTTCACTCTGAAAACTAACTTTCCCAAGCAGGGAGAACGTGTTGAGTTTCCATGCTGTCTGCTGGAACCAACAGCATAATTTTCCTTCCTGTTTTCTCTAGGTCTGCCTTAGATATACAAGGCCACAGAAGCTGTGGAGAAGGTAGAAGTAGCTGTAGGAGTGGCCTGAGAGTTCAGAACAGACTGGACAGAGCCTGGTGCTGTCCTTCACCCCCATGCTGTGCCCTTGCTGGATGTTGGGAGTGTGTGACCCAGAAAAGGTGCAACCTGCAGATTGGAAAGGACGTGTTAGAGTGGAATGAACAGGTGCCAACAGAGAGGAAGATACTATCTAAACCTGGGAAAGATTGGAAGTTAAAAGTCCTAAATGAGAAATCCAAAAGCTATGCCTTGTGGTCAAAGGGGAACATATGGAATAAGTTACCAAGGGAAAGTTACCATAGAAGCAAATTTTATCAGGGAATTTAAAGAAAAAAATAGTGATCAGTTTTTTTGATGTTGAGAGAGAAGATGGAATTTGTCAAGGTCGCAGTGTGGTGACAAAGCTGCACAGAAATCTAAAGGAGGGAGCACTGCTGAATTAGAACCATCCTCTGGTTCCACCTTCTCAATTTATTAGAGGACTGTGTCTGGTTGCAAGAGATTAAAAGGTGTGATACAGTCTGGCTTCATGCAGGGTGCCTTGGCTGTGCAGTACCAGGCAGCTCTGTAGGGCAGATGCCTTTGGGCATCACCATTTAGAGTTCATTACTGCCTGGAGTGCAGGGCCAGGGACTCCCATCCCTTTGCTGAGCAAAGCTCAGCATGTGGAGTCTCCTCTGAGTTCTCTTTTCCTCTCTACTGTGGGTGAAAAAGGCCAATGATTTTAAAATCAAGGCACATAGTCACTGCATCTCCTTAGAAGGCTTCTCTTGACAGGGCTGCTACTTCTAGGGATGAGATCTGATCTCCATTTTAGTCCTGGTTTGCCTCTCTTGCTGCTGTTTCCCTGGCAAGGAGGGGTTGACCAAACAGCCACCTCCTGTGGTGATGGAGGACATGGGGAGAGGTGTCCATATGTCTGAAGTTCCCAGGAAATTCAGTATTATTTGTTGTCTGAGCTCAGCAGGGTCAGTGGTTCTTGATTTTCCTGATCTCTTCAGATTTGGCCCCAACTCTGCTCCTGCTCTTCAAAAGAAATAATCACACTAACACTTGTCTGTTTGATTGTCCCTGTGAATTCCTTTTCCATTCTGCATTATGGTTCATAAAGGGATGAGTGTTTGTGTTAATTTTACAGTTACAGTTTGTCTGGTCATTAGACATGTCAACAAGTAGTTAGGTGCATCTCACTCTGTGAATAAAGTTGCCAGGTTAATAAGACTCCCATGCTGGAAGTTTGGTATATATAAAAAAAAAAATTAACTATTATAAGAATGCAATGAAATATTCCTTGACCATGTGCACACTGCTAACTGTTCTGTGGGTTACACAGCTCACTGCCTGCTTTTGAAATTGTCCTTGATGATTCTCTGCCTTGCCTGGACTGTCTTCTGCTGTCTGCAAAGGGTTAAACTGAGCAGGACTCAGGCCTTTGCTTTCCCCTCTCAGCCTGGGCACTGTACCCAAGGTATTTGCAGACTTTGTGGTTTCTGAAATCAAAGTCACATGCATGGTCACGTCACTGGACTCGGTTGAGTTACTGCGCTGTGTGGGGTGGTTCAGTGGGAATGTGTCATATCAGTGCTGGCTGTGGGATAAACACTGGGTTTTGGCAGCATGTGCTGCATCTTGATTGGAAAAAGCCCCATGTAAATGTAATTACTGTGTTTCATTTAATAATTATGCTCAGCTTTTTAAATGGCCATAACGTGCTTTTAAAAAATAAAACGGAAGAAACCTGATATGCAAACACAGTGTGTTGCAACAGGATGCCAGTGTGGTCATGTCTGACTCTCAGGAACAATTCCTGTCTTTCTCTACTTGCAAGGCAGATTAAGGGTAGGGAACATATGTATTTATGGATATACTTTTATATACATATATATATGTATGTATGTATATATATATGTACTTTCTGATACTCCACTGGATACTCCATGTAGCAATTGTGTGGGTGGGTCACTGTGGACCCTCGTCCCACACAGCAAGCAGTCTGTGCATGGATCCCTGTCAGACCAGTGCTGGGGCTGCTGAGGCCCAGAAATCACTTGGGAAGCAGGTCAGGGCTTTTTGTGATAATGGCCCTATCTGAATCATGGAAACTTTATTCTGTAAAATACTGGGCTGTCATTTGCAGCTGGCCAGCCCAGATGCCCTGATGGCATTACCTAGATTGCTCTAGAGAACTACAGCTCAAGTACGTGTGTCAGCAAGACAGGTAGAGGGAAGGACAGAGCTCCTGCAGAAAGGCTGCTGTGAATCATGTGGGAACAGGCTGAAAGAACTGGAATGGAATATGGAAAAAGCTTGGAGGGCTGGTCATCCCCTGGACTTGAAATGAGAAAAATTACTTGTTGTGTCCAGGTCTGATTCAAAAATGAAAGAAAACACTGGGTTTGTACTTGAAATTATTGGAGTTCCATAGTTTTATACAACTGTGACTTCTTCCGAGCCACCCCTCAATCAGTAATATTCTGCTGAAATACTGTAAATTCAGTTTCTAAATATGAGGATACAGGTGGAAGACTCAGTAATTGCTGATGGAAGAAAAGAGATGATCTGCCTAGAGAGGTTGAACCCTTGGAGTGAGATGGCAGTGGTAGAATTGGTGATGAGGCACCAGCTCCCTGCATGATACTGTGCGTGATCCAGGGTGTTGGGATCATTCCTGTGCCCAGCTCACTAAGGAGCTGAAGCCTGAGTCCACAGTGCTGACTTGTTCCTGTCACCAGCACAGCTGTTTGCCTGGTCCACCTGCTCTGCCACATGTCAGGGACAGGATGCTCTTGACAAACCTGAGTCAGTAAGTACCATGGACCCCCCCGAGCCTCCTTTTCTCCAGGCTGAGCCCCCCCAGCTGCTGCTGGTGCTCCAGCCCCTTCCCCAGCTCTGCTCCTTTCTCTGGACATGGTCCAGCCCCTGTCCTTTTTGTCATGAGGGGCTCAAAACTGACCCCAGGGTTCCAGGTGTGGCATTGCAAGTGCCCAGCACGGGGGATGGTCACTGCCCTGGTCCTGCTGCCACACCAGTGATGACACAAGCCAGATAAAGGGCACAAACCACTGCCAGTTAATTTGTTAAAGCATCCTTCTTTCTGTGCATCCACAACAGCTGTTGTTATCCTGAGGATGGGAAAAGAAGGCTGCTGGGCTTGAGACAGGTCTGAGCAATGCCCCGGTGCCACCTCCTGTATGTTTGGAGGTGGCTATGGGGATGGAGCAGGGGCAGAAACACTTTGGCTGCTTTGTTCCTGTTCCCATGCTCTTTTAAAATGTTTTTTAAGCCATAATTGTAACTCACTGATAGTTTATGTTCATAAATATGTTTTTTTTTAGTAATTGCTGAAGCTACAGAAAGGGGATACAGCTCTTCCAGGCTTCAAATTGCTTCCAAAGTCTTCTTGAATTTTTTTTTGCTTAGAAAGTTGAGATATTCCTGATGGAAGCACACCAGTCACATGCCCTAATGAGAAACACTCTGCCCCATGTGCAGCTTTGTCTCTTAGATATTTCCCTTTTTCAGGTTGGAGTTTGACTCTCAGAACCACTGATTTTGATCATATCCCACCATTTATTTGTTAAAGTTTGTGTTGCTTAAGGCAGTTCCTCTCTGATTTGCCTATTTAATGGTCAATATTTGATGGTCTGCTTGCAGTGTTTTGAGAGTCCAGTGTTTGGAAAAAGAGTTCAGGGAGAATGACTGTAAGAAAATATGTTAATTCCTTAGAGATGATGCAAAATATTCCTTTGCCAGAGAGAAGGCAAAGGAGAAGACATGATATTGGAGGTATTTAAATGGCTCTTTCCTAAATAAGTATTTTAATGTTCTTCTATATGTTGAGTTGCAGACTAACACCAGTCTTAATTCATTTTCAGGATTATGAATAAATGCCATTAGTGCCCAGAAACTTCCTTTATGTCTTGTACATGACTCTATTCAGAGCCCAGATTAAGCTCAAGTCAGTGACACGGTACTGTTAATTCTCCTGGGAGGGGCTGTATGTTTGTGGCTTCTATGGCAAAGCTGTAACAAATATAAGTGCCACAGCAAGGGTATTTTGCACTTCACTACTTACCCAAACTCCAAAGTTCTGGAAATAATGGATGATGTGCTCTGTCAGTCTCAGAATCAATGTCTGGTGTTCTCTGGTGAGATTGTCATTCTTCTATGTTCATCTCCATGGTGGGGAGTGAGCTTTCCCACCTTGCTAAGTGTAGGTGCCAGTCAGAACTTACACCTCCTCGTTTGACCTCATCCTGCTCTAGGAATGTAGTAGATGTGCTGTGCTTGCTGGCAAGTGTCAATAAAACACCAAAAATCAAGTTCAAGGAAATCCATATCTCTCCAGTATCTCCTGTAATTAATCCATCCCATACCTACATTAGAAAACCCTCTCAATGCATTGCAGAAGCCTTTCAAATTCCTCATGCTCCACCACATTGCTCTTCCAGCAGCTCCTGGAATGGTGACAGCCCATGGTGTAAAACTGGGGCTGATGACCATAAACTTCCAGGTGGTTTGGAGCAGAGCCCCCCACATCATCCCCCACCAGTGCTGATGCACAAGCTCTCCTTTTACAGGAGATGGTAGTATAAATTATAAACTATTATTTAATACTATATAATGCTATTAAAATATGATGATGATGATGAGGAGGAGGAGGAGGAGGGAGATTTGGTAGTATAGATAAAGAACATTATTAAAAATAGATAGATAGACAGATAGAATATTATTCAAATATGATGATGATGATGATGATGATGATAATGATTATGGTGATGATAGTTGGTAGTAGAGACACTGTGCTGTTGAGAATGCTGCTGGGAGCTTTGGAAAATTCCCTGGCTCCTGGGGCATCGCCCCCACATCTGAGTGTGGTACTGCTGTTTTATGAAATTCCCCTCTGTCTCTGGTGGTGTGTCCAGCTACTCAAAGGAATCAGGGAATCTCTCCTAGCACAATTGTGCCATGAAAGAAGTGAGCTGTCTGTGAGGGTTGGTGTTTCTGGAATCACTGATTGCTCTGGTGTTTCTCCCTGTGACCCACAGCCAGCCACCTGCCTCCCCCAGCACGCAGGAAGCCATCCAGGGCATGCTCTCCATGGCAAACCTCCAGGCCTCAGAGTCCTGCCTTCAGACGTCGTGGGGCACCAACCAGGCGAAGAACAACTCCTTCTCCACGCAAAACTCGAAAAAACCAGGTGGCGGTGGCAATAAAAACTCTGGGAAGCGGCTACTGAAGAAAAGCACAAAGAACAGCATCGACATTGAGGATTACGATGAGGACCAGGACCACCTGGATGCCTGTTTTAAGGACTCGGATTACGGTGAGTAGGAGGGAAGCAGAAGCCCGGGGCTGCGTGGACACGAGTGCATGTTGGCAAATACCCTGCTGCTCATGGTCGCTTCCTCCTGCTCTGCGCCCGGGGATCGGCCGGGTGTGTGTGGAGGAGCAGTGCATGAAACAGGGGCTCTGCACCACTCAATGAAGCAAAGACCTTGTGACAGTAGACTGCCTGCAGAGCTCATGGTGGTACAGCCATCCAGGCAGATTTGAGGCGTGGCACAATGCAAAGCTCTCAAGAAACATGGAGAGCCCCTGAAACTGCAGCAGTCAGCCTGGAAATGGAAGACTGTCCCAGAAATATGACTCAGGTTCTGCTACTTGTGACAAAAATGTCCTTGTATGTGCAGTAGAAATGAAACCTTCAGCAAGAGGAGCGAGAATTTGTACATGGAAAAGGGATCCAATGCTGTTTTGAGTTATGGCAGAGAAAGCAAGTATCTGTAGTAGAAATGGGCACAAAGCCGATTTGCAACAGTCACATCAGTTCTGCCACAATTATCGTGGAGTCATAGAATGGTTTGGGTTGGAAGGGACCTCAAAGCCCATCTCATTCCACCCCCTGCCTTGGGCAGAGACACCTTCCACTATCCCACGTTGCTCCAAGCACCATCCAACCTGGCCTTGGACACTTCCAGGGATGGGGCAGCCACAGTTTCTCTGGACAGCCTGTGCCAGGACCTCACTACCCCCCAGGGAAGAATCTTCCCAGTATCCCATCTAACCCTCCTCTCTGTGAGTGGGAAGCCATTCTGTCTCTCCGGGCCCTCCAAAGTCCCTCTCCAGCTCTTTTGTAGCCCTTTTAGGCACTGGAAGGTTCTAAGGTCCCCTTGGAGACTTCTCCAGGCTGAAGAATCTGCAGGAGCATTTTCAAGTATATGAAGCGAGGAAATTAAGACGAGCAATAAAGCGAAGGCTGATGGGGACTGGGAAGCCTGAAGTCCCAGGAGGGCAAGGAGTTGGTTTATGCTGCATAGCAGGAGAGTCTCTGTACATTTAAGTCTCCCTGGCAAATGTGGCCATCAGAAATCACCTGCTGCAGTGGGAAAAGTGGACCATGTCCTTTCAGATCATTAATAGAGCTGCCAAGGAGAAACAGTGCTGCTATGACACATTGCAGGAGGCTGCCCAGCCATTAGAGTGCACTGCATGCACTGGGATGCAGTGGGACTGCTGGACATGCTTTGGGAAAGGGCAGCACAGGACTGTGGTTCACAGATGCCACATGTGAACAAGGCACCTCCTGAGGGGTGGATTTACTCCCTGTGTCTGTGCTGCCCATGAATAGAGAGTTGTGAGCAGGTTGGGTCTTCAGAGGCTCTGCCAGGGCCTGATCTGCAAACTTTTGGTGTCAATGGTCATGTGCTCCAGTAATGCCAAGGATGAAAATGGCAAGAAAATGAAACATGTGAAAAAAACCCCACAGAAACTTCTTAGGACAGGTTGGGAGAAAGTTTGGGCAGATAAGGTAGTGTTTGTCCCAGAAAGCTGTGGTAGATGGCTCAGCTTCATCTAGATAAAGAGGAAACTGAGGTCAGAGCAGTACAGGGGCAGCTCTGATCTCTGCTCCTTGTGCCCAGGGACAGGACCTGAAGGAACAGCTGGGGCTGTGGCAGGGGGGTTGGGATGGATATCAGGAAAAGGTTCTTCCCCCAGAGGGTGCTGGCACTGCCCAGGCTCCCCAGGAAATGGGCACGGCCCCAAGGCTGCCAGAGCTTCAGGAGCCTTTGAACAGCGCTGCCAGGGATGCACAGGGTGGGATTGTTGGGGTGTCTGTGCAGGGCCAGGAGTTGGGCTCCATGATCTTTGTGGGTCCCTTCCAGCTCAGGAGATTCTGTGAATATAAAGAGCCATTCACAGTTTAATGACAGCAGTTCCCAAGAGCAGTGTGTGGATGAGAGCAGAGGAAAGTCCCCTGAGTGTCACAGCTGTGACAGAAGCTCTCAATGGCTCTTCTGGGGACCATCCAGCTCTGGTTCTTGTGGTCACCGCACCTTGGCAGAGCAAGGGGCTCTGTGCAGGGGCGAGCTGCCTAAACTGAAACTCTTGCCTTTGTTTCTTATTGTAGTTTACCCTTCCCTCGAATCAGATGAAGATAATCCAGTATTCAAATCCCGATCAAAGAAAAGGAAAAGTTCAGATGATGCCCCTTACAGTCCGACGGGTAAGTCCATGTGGTCTGTGCTGTCCAGACTCAGGCCAGGTTGTGCAGGTACCTAAAAAGCAGTCATTTTTCCAGGAGTGTGGAAACTGTAACACCACAACTAGTGATTTCTTTGTCACATGAAGGATTAATCCTTTCAAGCGCAGTGGGAGATGATCCATGTGCTGGGATTCCTGCTGAGCAGTGTTAGCCTTCCTCCCTCAATCAGCTTGCAGGAAAAAGTAATTCCTTGGTTGGTTTATTTTTCCTTGCACTCTTCATGATAGATTAGTTAGTTGTCCCATTAGCAGTGGTGTAACTAATCCCTGGACAGCTGAGTAGCTGTGGATTTCAGGTGTTGACCATGGGAATAGTGAGAGAGTGGGAATAGTCTCCTCCAGGCTCAGCCAAAGCTGGTGATCTGGAAGGGTGAGTTTGTTTGGGCTCATGAGAGGCAATGACAGGAAAGAGGGCCCCTAGACGCCCTTGACATGGCCCATGAGCAGGGGACCCTCTCCACGTGCTGTGTATGTGACAAGCAGCCCATGTCTCATCAGCTTGTGGCCCTGCGTGTCCTCCCTCCAGCTGGAGAATACGCACCGTCCCTTTGGAAATTGTGCTCATATCAATAATGTGGGCACAAACCCACATGGCTTTGGCTTCAGGTGGCCGTGGAGCTGCTCAGGTGTGTGACATCTTTATTGGCAGCTTTTGCCCACGCTGCTGTGCCCAGGGGCTCTCGGCTCTTGTGCCTCGACTCGCACCCGGGAAGGGAAGGGCAGAGGCTGTGCCATCCCCATCTCTCCTTGCTGAGCAGGACAGAGCCCCACTGCCCTGTGCATGGCTGTGCTGCTCCCACAGGCACATTCCTTCCTCCTCACTTGTCTCTGCTTTCCTTGCAGCACGGGTTGGCCCCTCAGTGCCTCGGCAGGACAGACCGGTGCGAGAAGGCACGAGAGTTGCTTCCATCGAAACTGGACTTGCTGCTGCTGCTGCCAAGTTGTCACAGCAGGTGAGAGGCTGCTTGGGAAGGAGGAGCTGTCAGGAAAGGGGAGCCTTGTCCCCCAGCAGCAGAGCTGTGCCCAAGCATAGTGCAGTGCCAGCTCACCACAGTGTTTGGTCCTGCCAATGACATGAGGCTCTACAGTCTCAGGGGAAATCAGTAGGATCAAAGCCCAGAGGTCTCACAATACACCTAACCACGCCTCAAGGCAGCAAGGGACAGAGCAAAAGTGTAGGGAAGGATGAAGGAGTAAGAATGGCTACTGGGGTAGAACAGGAGAAGACTGCCCCAAAGGAGTGTATTTCAAGTGTATTTGAGAGTCTGACTGGTGTGATTGGCTGTCTGTGCAAATTGTCTGCTGGGAAGTGTCAGGATTTGCTTCCAAAGATTTGGTGAACTGTGAGTAATTAAGGGTCAGTTTAGCAAAGGAGCTGGGGCACTTTGGTTGTTGGTAAATGTGGTCTCTGAATGGATCAGAGGCCCCATGAAAGTGATGATGAGGCACTAAGGTGACAAGGTCTGCTGGAGCAGGGCTGGTGAGGCATCTCAGCAAGTTGGTGGAGAGGCAGGTTGTGGTGGCTTTGGGTTTCTGCAATGTGGACTGTTGAGTAGAAGTGCTTTGAGGATGGTGGCAGGGTTTCTTGAAGGAGCAACTGAAAGTAGGCAAGGGATGCAGGAGAGAAGCAGAACGCTGCCTTCCTGGTGTGCATGTCCGGGTTCAGTTACAGGTCAGGAGGTGATGTGTGTCCTGGCAGGAAGCAGAGGCTGGATCAGTGGGATGTTTAATATCCTCCATGCTGTTGTGCAAGGGTGTGAAGATCCCTGAAGATAGGAGGTGCCAGTTTTTGTGGAAGATGGAAAGATTTGCTCATGCCGACCCACGCTGCTGTGCCAGGGCAGTGTCAGTTTGGTCCCGGCTGGCTGCTGCTCGCCGCAGTGTTAAGGAACAAGGAGCTCCCTGCACAGAGCGAGGACAGAGAGGCACGAGAGGCAAACGTGTGTGTGCAGCTGTGAGCGAGACGGTGTCGGAACAGCCCCTGAGCGCTTGTCCATGGCCAACTCCGTGGGGTGTCGTTGTATCAGGACCCTAAGCAACGCCGCTGGCCCTTGCCCTAGCTAAAGGTCTTCTGGGGATTAATCTAAGCTTCATCTTTGTCATTTTAAAGGAGGAGCAAAAAGGCAAGAAGAAAAAAAATACCAAAAAGAAGCTGTCAGCCCCCAACGCAAGCAAAGCGGCTCAGGAAGGCAGCTCGCCCGAGCTGAAGCTGGAGTCACAGGCCAGCAGCCTCACAGATCACGAGTACACCGCAGGGGCCAGCACCTTTGGGGTCGCCCAGCCTAACAGGGGATCGCAGCCGATGGCACCCGGTGTTTTCCTCACACAGAGGAGACCCTCATCATCCTCGCAGAACAATGCCTCCTCCAAAGGTACCAGGAAACGACTGGGGTTGTGGTGTAGGAGTGGGAAGGGTGAAGTGGTCATGTAACCCGTGCCTTCTGCAGGGCCTTCACATGCCGTGTCTGCTGTGGGGATGCAGAAGTGCAGGGGTACAGATGCAAGGCAGATCTGGTCAGAGATAGGGCCCATGGCCTTGACTGCCCTGGCACTGGGGGGCCAAATAAGTGTTTTGCTGCTGGTCTGTTGGCTGCAGGGTGTGAGGCATCCCATGGCAGGAGCACTGCCAAGCATGGTCTGAGCTCACGAGGAGCACCTGCAGGTCCACATCCCAGACAGCCTCTGTGGGGAAGCCTTTTCCAGGCTAAGATGCATCCATGAAGGCTGTTCTGCCCAGGGCTAGGGCAGGCACTGTAGTGTTGGTGGTGACTGTACACCAACCCTGTGCTGACTGTAGCTGAGGGCATTCCTCTCAGGATGTATAGAGCAGGACTCACTGCAGATCCCTCTGGAGAGTTGCCACAAGGAGCAGAGGAATATCACACCTTAGGGGTAACACAACTACAACCAAAGCCACAAGTGAGAAAGAGGTTGCTTGTTGTAGGGAAAGCATGACAAAGCTGAGGCTGTCCCAGACTCTGGGCTAGAACCTCCTGCTCTCCACTCGAACTTGGCTCAGGAGGTGAGACTGAGGCAGGCGTGTGAGATAGGCACTGTGTAGCATGAAGATTATGTGTGATCTCAGGGGGAGGGGCCCTGATGTGACAAGTGAGGCAATGTAGCAGATATTTCTTGAATTCCCTGTATTTGAGTGGAGCAGATTAGAGGTAGTGCATGGTATCCTGACTGCTTGGATGGGCCATATGAAAGGAGGTGTGTAGCCTGTAGTGGGGGCTGGCATCCTGCCAGGAACTGGTGGTACCAGTGGCTCTCTGCAGAGCTGGAGTGGAAGGAATGTATTTGCTTGGAATTGTGATTTTATGGCGAAATGGTGGCATTAGGGAAGCAGATCCAAGGCAGCAGAAGATGTGAAGGGAAGATGGTCCATCAGGTCCAGATGCTGCTGTAGCCAAACCCTGGTGTGGCTGGTGAGCTGGGCAGTGCATCAGGGCCTTATGCAGAGAACCTGGCCAGGCATATGGATCCCACCTTGCCCATGGGATTGTTCAGTCCTCAAAGGAGAGAAGACAGCAAGAGGCTGAGCTGGCAGGGAGTGGAGAACCATCAGGTCTTCCTCTGCAGGGTCTTAGGACAGCTGGAAGCTCTGAAGTGACTGTGGGGCATCTTCTCATGGAGCACAGGAGAGTCCTGAGCATGGAGACCACCAGGTTGGGCAATTAAGGCACTGTGGAAGGAGATGGTGGGATGAAGCAGAATCAGGGAGCTCTAGGACATCCTTGGGGAAGGTCTTTCAGTTTTACAGTGATGTGAAAGGACAAGAAAGGAGGAAATGTCCCGGAGAAAGTGTCACCCACACTGTCACAGTCTAAGTCTTAAAGCAGATGGGATCAGCAGAGAGGAGCCGAGTCCCTGCAGGTACCAAACTTGACTGACCCTGTGGCAGACCCGTGGGAAGGGGAGTGGCTGCCCGGGTTTGTGCCCACCAGTGCTGGGACAGATACTGCCCATAAGGTGGTGGCTGCTGCACGTCCCCAGTCCCAGCCCCAGTACAGGGGGAGCACAGAGCTCATGGAACCACATTGCTCATGCACACGGGATTCCTGGTGGCAGTGGTGTCCTCTCATGGGATGGTGGCAGGGAGTGATGTCCACTTGGGCTGTGTTGGAGTGCCTTGGTGCTAGCCTGGATCTGCAGGAAGGACGTGTGTGTCTGTGTGTGGTCTTTCCAGCACCCCTGTGGTGAGCCTGGATGCAGGTGGTCTCTCTGACACTGCAGGAAGAGAGAACAAGGAAAAATGTGGAGATGTGGGTTGGTCTCAGTGCAGTGGGCAAGAGGCAATGCTTATCCCAGGACCTGTAGTATGACATGAGTTCAGGATCCCTATGTCACAGGTCTCCTGTAGAGGAAGCCAGAGAGGCATGCAGAGATCCTGGGGGAGCCTGCAGGTGCGAGTAGCTGTGGGGTGCGTGTGTGTGTGTGTGTTTGTGTGTGTGTGTGCAGTCTCTCCCTGCGGAGCAGGATGGCACTGCTGGGGCTGGGTTTGACTGTCACCCTGTGGGCAAACAGGTGACCATGAGGAGTGAGCCAGGGCAGGTCAGAGTGCAGGGCAGCAGGGCTGGCACTGCAGAGAAAGGAGGGTGCCCAGCAGAGCTAGGCCTCCCCAGAGCGGGTGTGGGTGTGTCCCTGGGGGCTGGGTCTGCACTGTGGCCCCCACTCAGCGGGGCTGGTTCTCTGGGGGCTGTGCTCTCTGAGCTGAACCCTGCCCAATGTCCGGCACCCCCATTCCTCAGGGATGCTGGTGGGTGTCTGTGAAGGTGCTGGGCAGGGCTGGTGGCAGAGCTACAGGGCAAGAGGCAGTTGCAGGGTCTGTGCCTGTGGTGTGGGCGCAGGCCCTCACCCCAACCCTGCTCTCTTTCCAGGGAAGCGTACGAAGAAGGGGATGGCCACGGCCAAACAGCGGCTCGGCAAGATCCTGAAGATCCACCGGAATGGGAAGCTGCTGCTCTAGTGGCCCCAGGGACACTGCCACCCACTTCTGGGCCACCACCACAATAATCCCTTTAACTTTCAGCGGTCGGACTGTACAGAATCCTGCTATAAATATTTTTTAATATAGATGTCCTTTCTCAGATGCTGAGAGCGACTAGCCGCAAAAAGTTAATTCTAATCTCGGCCACCGAGGAGCGTTGGTCCCCCCGCTCCAGCACCGGCACCAGCACTGGCCCGGTTCTGGGCCTTGGGCCCCTCTCCCCGCCTGGCGAGCGGGCAGAGCGGGCGGCCACAGCCGGTGTGGCGGCACAGCCGGGGAGCAGGAAGGGGCCACAGGGCCGGGAAGGGACCGCGGGACAGCGGCCACAGGGCCAAGGCGTTGGGCTGGGAGGTGGCGGGTGCGTTTCTCAGGCACCCCCTGCCACCCCGCACAGCCGCATTCCCGGGCCCCCTTTTCCTAGAATGTAGCTTGTACATAGCTTTTGGAATAACCACCGCCGGGTTTTTATACGGGGAGGGTCTCTCCGGGCGCTGCCCGCCGGTACCAGCTCTTTGCGTAACTTCTTGTACGAGGAGGGAGACAGTTATTTTACTAGCACCTTGTGGAGTGTTTCCGTGTTTTGTGACGATGTAATTTATTAATGTTTGTAGCTTTTTATATTTGTACATTTCTTATGGGCTTTGTTTATATACACACATTACCGGGGCGCGGCGCCTGCAGGGAACCAGAGCCACCTGCCGCCGTGGGCCAGGGCCACCGGGGCCACCATCGGGGCCACCAGGGCCGTGCCGGCCTGGGCGTCGCGCCGGCTTTTTTTATTATGATTATGATTATTATTATTAGTATTATTATTTTTTCGCGACATGTACATTTCTAACAAAGTTTATCGTGGCTATCTATCTATGACAGTGTTTTATTTACCGATTCATATCAAATGCTCTTGTATCGACTTCACAAAATCTTAAGTAAACCTAGAGCAAAGTTTAAAAAAAGAAGAAAAAAGAAAAAAAAAAAGAAAGCAAAGTAAAACTATTTCAGGTTTTGTACACAATTGCCTGGGCCTGACCTTTTTGTGGGGTCGGCAAAGGAGGGAGGGGGGAGGCAGCCAGGTGGTCCCCAAGGGCGGGTGGAAGGAGTGAGCTGGGACAGATGAGGGTAGCTGTATCTGTCACCCACCCGCATTACACACCTCTATAAAGGAGAGGAGCTGCAGCACCATGAGACACCCTCATCAATTTGGCATGGTCTTGAGTGTCCTGGTTAGACACCACAAGGTCCATCCAAAGGTGTCCACTCACTGCCCAGCACATGATCCACCTCCCACGGACAAATGTACATTCCTGTTTCCCTCTGCTTCCTCCCTCTCTCCCTCTTGGAGGTCACCAGGTGCTCCAGGCTTTCCCCTTCTTTGTGCTCACTGAAATATTCAGCATGTCACCATTTTTTCCAGACTGACCCTTGGGGACATGTGCAACTGACAATTCTCTTTGCTGATGCAAGGCCACTCCCATCTCCCACACCTGCTCCCTGCTCTTGGACACCTTGTGCTGGCAGTGGCACGAACCAACTGCAGCCTGCACAATCACCTGTTCCCCTCTGACAGCCCCAGCAGCCCCAAGGTGCAGCCCCCAAGGTTAGTGGTGCTTACCTCTGCTTCAAGGTAAGCGTGGTGTGGCCTCACATTCCAATTGCACTGTAATTGCTTATGAGACAGCAATGACATGATGGGATAGAATCATACAATCATGGAATCACAGAATGGTTTAAGATAGGAGGGACCTTAAATTTCATCATGTTCCCTCCCCTGCCATGTGCAGGGACACCTTCCACTAGACCAGGTTGCTCCAAGCTCCATCCAAACTGGTCTTGAAGACTTAGAGATGGGGCAACCACAGCTTCTCTGGCCTCACCACCCTCACAGGAAAGAATTTCTCCATCATATCCCATCAAACCCTGCCCTCTATCAGTGGGAAGCCATTCCCCTTTGTCTTGTCACTCCAGGCCCTTGTCCAAGCCCCCTTTCCAGCTCTCTTGCAGCTCTGTCAGGGATAGTCAGTGATGTTTTTTATGCTCTTATGTCCAAAGCCCAAAAAACTGTGCAAGTGACCTGAAACTTGGCACAGGCCAGGTTTTGTGGCTGTGTCCTCTTCAAGTCAAAAGCAGTCTGAGTGTGATGTTCCTTCATGGACATTGAATGAGCATTGATATAGAAACAGGGGGTTTGGTTCTTCCCTTATTCCTGTCCAGCACCGCACGGTGCTCAGACCAAGCCATGATACCTGCAGGGATGTGCTGAGCGTGTGCCCCAGACGGGCCATGTTCGTGCCATGATACCTGCAGGGATGTGCTGAGCGTGTGCCCCAGACGGGCCATGTTCGTGCCTGTCCCCGCAGAGCCCCCTCGCTCAGCCCCCCAGCTGAGCGCACATCCCTGGCTCCGGGGCTTTGGGGTTGCTCCTGCAGTACGCAGTGGCAGGGACATTTCGGGCAGGGTGAGGTGGCTGCTGGCGATATCAAGCGATCACCAGCTGGGGGAGTTCAGAGTTCAGAAACAGCCGCAGCCGGGAAAATGGGACCTGTTGAAATGGAACCTTCCGAGCATTTCCCGAGGCTCCCGAGCACGGACACGAGCAGTCCTTGCTATCGTAAGACATCCCGAGCAGGAAGGGACCTGCAAGCATCACCAGCTGAGGATGTGCTGTGACAGGTGAGAGCGAGAACCCGCCCAGCACAGGCCGGGGGGCTCCGGTCCAGCCCCGCAGATCTGCCCATAGTCACACGTGGCAGAGCCTGGGTCCGACAGCCGAGAGGAACCGTGCGCTGGGAAACCAGTACAGAGCTGCCACTCCCATCTGGGGACAAGGGGTGACAGCTGCTGTGCCAGCTGCCCTGTACAGCAGCTCCAGGGTGGCACAGGGACCTGAGTGCCCGTGTCCCTGGCTCTCACCAAGTCGCCTTGGAATGCCTTTGGAAAGCATGGGCAGGAGAACCCAAGTGTGTCACCATGACCAGCGCCTCTGGCTGGCCTCATTCACACCCACGGCAGCTTTTCCAGGGACACGGGGCTGGGGCTGTCCACAGGGAACGTGGCTTTGAGGCATTCCTGCCGCAGAAGGCTGCTCAGCTTGTTTTGCCTCACATCGCAGGGTTTCAGGCATGACACCAGACACAGCTTCATCTGGTAGATAGTGTGGTTTCCAATACATGAAATATGGCCATCGAAGTTTGAACAGTGTCATTATACTTTCCAAACCACTCCTTACCCTTCCTTATTCATAGTCAGTGACAAGGTTTGAGGCAAGTTCTGCAGACATCCTTCACATGCTGCTTCTTGTGTACTTAGAATCATCATAGACTAGTTAGAGTTGGGAGGGACCTTTAGAGGTCATCAAAGGACCATGTAAAGGTCATCTAATCCAATGCCCTTCAGTAAGCAGCCATTGCCATTCTGGGCAACCATTTCCATGATGCTGTTCAGCAGGGACAGCCTTGCTGGCTTCTCGGGGTGCTGGGATCTGCTTAACTTTTTACCCCTGGTGTATCTTGGCTTTTTCAGCCTTGTCTCTAGGAAGAGCACACAGAGGTTCATGAAAAGTCATTCCTCAGCCCATGATTCTGTCCAATCACTTCAAATCTCTTGCCTAGTTCGTGAGTTGTTCCTGCTGCCTTTCCCTCCATGAGGTTTTACCCTTCCCATGTTCACATGCAGTCCATATTTTTCCCTTATACACTTCCACACCAACTGATGGGATGTGTAGGTCAATCCTGGCATTTCCTGTCCATGGTTGGTGGAAGTGTGATGGTGTCTTTGTCTCCATTGTAGGGCTGCAGTGGGGGCAGTCCAATTTACCCTCTGTCTGGCTTGGTGCATCCTTTCAGCAGCCTCGAGGTGACAAGAAACAAGGGATGCCTGGCCCAGGTCCCATCTCTCCACCTCCTCCACAGGGCTCTCCAGCAGTGGGAGCTCTTCGGGTGCCAGTGAGGCAGAAAGGCCACTTTTTTTTCTCTTCGGTGTCTCACACTGGAAATACAGCCTATACAACTGCAGTCAGCTGCAGTTGGAGCCTTGGGCTGTCCCACCTCCTCCTGTCTTGCTCCTGTTCCTGGTGACTACTGCCCCAAACCTCTGCTCCCAGATCAGCCATGGGGAGATCCTGCTCCTGCCACTGGCTTGGCTCCATGTGCATCACAGGAATGCTTTGTGTTCCCCACAGATGTTTGGAGGGGCCACAGAGTGTTCCACACTGGCTCCTGCTGAGTGGGCTGAGGACACCTAACACACTTGTGGACTTTCATTAGGTTCCAGGGGTGCTGTGGTGGGCACTTTGGCAGGTGAAATACTTGATTCTCCTTTTCTTACTGGCAGGAGGGAAAATTAGTTTACCTTAGGTTTTATTTTTACAGTGACTGGCAACTGGAAATTCAGAGGTTTGCTGCTTGATATACAAAGGTTGCCCTGGCCAGGGATGTGTTTTCTGTACACACATGTGCAGAGAGGCTGTTGGCTGCTCCCAGTAAATCATTACTCATCACATTTGGGTTTCTGCTGCTTCTGTCTTTAAACTGACAAGAATCACTCAAACCCAGTCATTTGGCACAGCCACACGTTATTCTCACAGGCCCCACCTTCATCTTTTGTCCCTGGTCAGAGCAGGCTCTGCCTGCACTGTGGGGAGTGAGTGCTGCTTCCAGCAATGGCCTGTTGCCATAGTGCACTGCAAACGCAGCTCCTTCCATTACCATCCACCATGGATCTGGAGTGCCCACCCCACAGAAGTCACAGCATTTGTGTAAACTGTTTTGAAGTTGCTCTCTGGATATCACAAGAGAAAGACTGCTTTTTGCCTTGAAAGTGTAAAAATTGTAATTAATTGGATTTCCTTCTGTTTCCAGCCTGCTGGGAAGACACAGGTTGAGCCTCCTTTTTAAGTCATTCTCCTGTCAAACTTCACATATTTCTGCCCCCATCTCCCTGTATTTGCTGAACATTGAGCTCCGCAATGCACTCCTCCTTGGGGAGAGGCATGGACCAGCCTGGGGCTGTCCATCTTCCCAGCTCACTCCCTGGCTCATTCCTTGGCTCACTTGGCTTGCTCCTTTTCCTTTTCCTTTTCCTTTTCCTTTTCCTTTTCCTTTTCCTTTTCCTTTTCCTTTTCCTTTTCCTTTTCCTTTTCCTTTTCCTTTTCCTTTTCCTTTTCCTTTTCCTTTTCCTTTTCCTTTTCCTTTTCCTTTTCCTTTTCCTTTTCCTTTTCCTTTTCCTTTTCCTTTTCCTTTTCCTTTTCCTTTTCCTTTTCCTTTTCCTTTTCCTTTTCCTTTTCCTTTTCCTTTTCCTTTTCCTTTTCCTTTTCCTTTTCCTTTTCCTTTTCCTTTTCCTTTTCCTTTTCCTTTNCCCCTTCCCTTGGATAGATAACCTTTACTGGCTTCTTCCTTTAGGTGCTTACACCTTGCTGGTATTGACTCATGGGATCCCACGATTGCAGTTCCCAGTATGTCCCATTCCCATATCCCTACATCGTGTGCCCCCAGCCCTTCTCCCTGAAGGCTGGACAACCGTCCACCCCACTGTATTCAGATTCCTTGCTCTTGCTGCCAGCAGAAACTCTCCTCCACTGGTCATTTTTTCCCTTTTTTTGCTAAACTCAGCAGTTCCAGCCCACAGCCACTTCATTTTATTGCTGTCATAATACATATCTGGTGGATTGGTTTGGAAAAGAAACCTTCCATGCTATATGAAATATCAGATGCCCCAATCCAGAGGAGACAGAAAGGGAAGAAGGGGTGAAGGTTTCCTAGCAGAACTCATGTATGAATTTATTGGAGCAGACCTTAAAATAGGTCCTATAACAAGTTCTATGATTTAAAAAGTGCACTAATGCTGTATAGTTTACATGTCCCTTGACCAGGGTTAAAGACTGCAGCAGCTCCTTTCAACATACTTTCTTAATTCGAGCTCACCAGCCTTGGTACTTTGCCTCAAAATATGCAACCCTTTAACTTCCCCCAAGGGATAAGTTGCTCTGAGAATGAAATATTAATTAGAGCCTCGTCATCCGCCCGTCACTGTGTGGCCTCTTGGAAGCCTGGGGAAGCCAGACACGCTCCAGCCTCAAAGTGCTCCTTTGTGTGGGTCTTTTGTTCCCTACATTCCACCCATGGGGCCCTGTCACAGTGGATAAGAGCTCCCCAACCACTGAAAGGGAACTGTCAGGGCTGAGCGTAGTCGGCTGCTGACAGGGAGTATCACCATTAACCAGCTTGTTATCTTGAGCGGGGTTTACACAAATCGTTCCCTGCCTGGCTTTTGGCATAAGCAGTGATGACAACTCTTCGACAGATGCTGGTGAGGAGTGAATAAAGATGCTGTGGCTAAAGACCATCTGCAGGGATTAAGACTTCATCACATTCGGTGACTTTTCTGCTCTTGAGACAAAAGGAACTTTTCTTTCTCCCCAGCCACACACCTTAGTTTCTCCAATGTGCTGTTTCTCTGCCAGATGCTTCCATCGCAGCTTGTCTATCATGAAGACATGTGAAAACCACCTTAAAATGACTATTTGCCCCTCTAACCCCAGGCAGATTTAATCCATGATGCTTTCTAATGCTTTTCTAAATCTCCAGCTACAACCCACCCTGACCCAGGGCTGCTTCAGAAAGGTGCTGATGGCTCTTTGGGCCACCAACATCCAGTACCAGCCACAAAGGTCCAAAGAGAAACTGATGTGCAACGTTCAGAGTCATGGCTTTCCATCTGAGCCATGTGAAGCTGGGGGAAACTAAATAACCAATATTTTTGTGAGTCTCCATTTTCTGAGCAATGACACCAATGTGATTTGAGGAACAGAATGAACCACAAAATCACAGAATATCCTGAGTTGGAAGGGACCCACAAGGATCATGGAGTTCAACCCCTGGCCCTGTACAGACACCCCAACAATCCCATCCTGTCTGTGAGAGCGTTGTCCAAACACTTCTTAAATGAGAGTTGCTGTTTAAAACAAGGAGAATATTAAGACTTGTTTGTTTGTCTAATCCTTAAAACTGAACAGGGAACTAAATAGGCAAAGTGAAGAACTTGCTGTTTGTTTTCTGGGTGCATACTGAAGTATGTCTTTTCTGGGTGCATACTGAAGTGGAAGCAACATCAGATGGGGATGTTTATCTCATGCAGTGACTCAGTGCTCATGACTGATGCTTCTCAAAGCCCCACATCTCATTGCCCTCGTTGCAGTCCTGTTTCCATCAAACTCCTGATGCTCACTAATGCTTTGCACTCTTGTTCCTTCCAGAGCCCTTCTGGGTCTGTTTCAGGTAGGACCCCTGGATTCCTACAGACCTCACACTGACCTGAGTCATCCTTACAACAGAAAAGTTCTTATTGTCTTCCCTTTGAGGGTGGGCAGGCCCTGGCACAGGTTGGAGCAACCTGGGATAGTAGGTGTCCCTGCCCATGGCAGGGGGTGGCACTGAATGCGCTTTAAGGTCTCTTCCCATGGCAGGGGCATTGGAGCTGGATGATCTGAAAGATCCCTTCCATTCCAAGCCATTCCATGATTCTATGATTCTGGGATTCTATGATTAGTTTTAGGCCTTCCCACCACTCTAGGAGACCACCCACACTGGTGCCATCAACCCTAGTGACTAACCTTCCAGTATGTGTCAGGAGAGGGGCAAGACACAAAGCAAGCACATAAATTCTCCCATTGATAAATCTCACATACTACATGCCATGTTCCCTGTTTTAATGCTCCATTTACAAAAATTCCACAGAAGACTTTCTTACACTTCTGTTACAAACAGCCCTATATATTGAGAATGTCAAAACAGACTCTTTGGAGAAGGGACATAACCACTCCTGTCACTGTCACAGGAACATTAATCTATGGACAGAAGAGACCTTGCGAGACAGAAAATGTAAAAAAGAAAAAAAAGGAAAATTTTCCTGGGCAAAGAAAACAACAGAACATTCCCAGCACTGTCATTTGCAGAATGACCCCAAGGTGTGAGTCTAGGTTGGTTATGGGATAAGAGTGGCTGTGGAAAGAAGGGCACAGGTTTTCAGGTAAATAACCATATTACATAGAATGACATTTCTGTGAGTGGAGTGTGTTGGTGCCATAGCAAGATCTGACCCAGACTGGGAACCTTCATCTGTTCTTCTGGCAGGTCAGAGTTTATGAGCTATGAGCCTGGAGGAGACCAAAGAAGCATGAGATGTATCCAAATAATTCTTACATATCTGAAAATACAGCTCATTCCTCTGAGCACCTCCCTTGTCATGCAGAATATCAAGGCATCTACAATAAAAGCAAATCAGCAAGTAAATTGAAATCTTTGTTACTTTAATGCCCAGAGTTAAAGAGAGCAGATTATTTTGTTTCTTTTTTTTCTAATGATTTTGTTTTCAGTGTCTAAAGAAGCTGTTTGTGCAGTGCCACTGATGTTGTTCTGTGCAGCATTTGCTGCAGAACCTTCCACGAGTCTCTCCTCAGCACATTCAGGAACTTTGATAACCAGGTGGCTGCTGAAAAAGGCCACAGTTCATCCCCCCATCTCCTCTGCTTTGACAAAGCTGCATAACCTGTACCTCATCACACTTTGTCCTGCTCAGTCCAGCTCTGACTTCCCTCATCTAACCAATTTATTCAGCAGCAACACTAACTCCATTACTACCCAACAAGAGCCTCGTGAAATATTTCCCTGAGTTTTAACAATCTTGGTTTGCTAAATGAGGAGCAGGGGGGAAAATAAATCTGTAAAACTTGTGCAGCAAGTGGTTTTTAGATTCATGTTTACCTTGCACTGGACAAAAAGTGCGGTGAGCTGCTGACGTGCCTCCTGTCTGTGCCTGCAAATCCTTGGGATTTGGAGCACTGACTGTGAACCCAAGAGCATCTGCTTCCAGTTGTTCTTGGCAGGGATTTTTGTTCCAGTAAGGGCAGAGCATGATGAGAGGTGCTGCTGGAGGGTGGCTCTGGCCACATCACCCCCCAACAGCATCACAGTCCTGCTGCTGGTGCCCCCCAAAAGGACAGGGTGGTTGTGCCCCTACAGCATATCCTCCTTTGCAGTGGCATTTTCTGGCCACAGAGAGGAGAATGGGCTGGGGTGTGGGATAGTGCTCAGCTGGGAGGGGAGGCAGGATAACTGCTTGGCAAGGAGGAAGAAACCCACACAAGCTGTCTCATCCCAATAATTTCTTGTTGATGACTATTTAACCATGTGATGTGGAGGGTATTCTGTGGAATGATGGACAGCTGCCAGCATGAGGGAAAGGCAGAGCCCGGAGCCCTTTGGGGTGTTTGTGCTGCCCCAAGCATGATATACATGCCCCAAGCATGATATACTGCCCCAAGCATGATATACACAATAAATATCATCCAAAACAGGCAGGAAAATGAGCTGTGTTAGGAGAAGACCTTCAGCTGGAACACCAGGGCCTAACTCCATAGGATTGGCACAGTACTTTCCAGAATATTCCCACTCAACCATCATCTTCCTCAGCACAAGAAGGACACAGACCTGCCGGAGCAAGTCCAGAGGAAGTTACAATAATTGTTGGAGGGCTGGAGCCCCTGTGCTTTGGAGCGAGGCTGGGAGAGCTGAGGGAGAAGAGAAGGTTCTGGGGAGACCTCAGAGCCCCTTCCAGTGCCTGAAGGGGCTCCAGGAGAGCTTAAGAGGGACTTGGGACAAGGCCTGAAGTGAAAGGACAATGGGGAATGGCTTCCCACTGCCAGAGGGCAGGGTTAGATGGATTGTTGGGAAGGAATTCTTGGTTGTGAGGGTGGGGAGNCGGAACAAGCTGAACTTTAAAGTTCCTTCCAACCCAAACCATTCCATGACTCTGTGATTCATCCTTTATAATGGTGCAGGCCAGCCCTCTGCAGCAGCACTCAGAGTTGTGTTCACTCACCCTGAGTGTAGTGTCCCTGCCATATGTGGCACAGGCTACAGGGAGTGCCACTTTCAGAGAAGGTGGCAAGAAGTATTTTCAGCATGTGATTAACAGATCTTCTTGTAGCTCATCACTTGTGCCCAATTCCATGCATAGGAAATATAAAAAATAACTACAACAAAATATAACAAAAACCTACTCAACCCCTACCTCGCAAACCTCTGACATCTTCCTGTGTCACCAGATCAACAAACTGATCCTGGACTTCTGTTTTTAAGAATATTGTATTTGCCAGTAGTGTGCTCTGTGCTCTGTGTTTCATAGTACACCGTTCTCATAACCCAACCTCCTTTTAGAACAGAATAAGTGAGTTTGAAAGAAAACATGACTGTGAAGATTAAGATGTGGGATCAGAAGTAAGCCACCTGTCAGACAGGATAAGAACCTAGGATTTTTTCCTTTGGGTTTAACCAGTCATTTAAAATGTAGTAGTCATGTGTTTTAGTCTTCTCTATATGGTCTAATTTTAGAGTATTTGCACAAAATAAAAGATCATATTTAGGAAGAAATTCTTCTCTGTGAGGGTGAAGAGGTCCTGGCACAGGCTACCCAGAGAAGCTCTGGCTGCCCCATCCCTGGGAGTATCCAAGGCCAGGCTGGGTGGGTCTTGGAGCAACCTGGGATAGTGGAAGGTGTCCCTGCCCATGGCAGGGGTTGGATGAGATGGCCTTAAAAGTCCCTTCCAGCCCAAATCAGTCTGTGATGCTATGATTTACAGCTGTATTTTCAACTCTTATCTCCTTCGTTGTGTAGTTAGTAAGGAAAAGGGGCTTGACTCTATTATACATCTCATCAGCAGTAAGTGATTTTTATGCAGAAATCAAGGGAGATTTTCTTATGAAAACTGTCTCCCCTCTGGCCCCAAAAGGTCTGTAACTGCTTGGCCGGACAAGGCACTTCCCACGCACAGGCCTGTCCTGGGAAGTCACAGGAATCATGTGCACAGAATAGATTTGCACAGGCGTAAATAAACAGACCATTCCGTGCCTGCAGATCTCAAACCCAGGGTCCTTTTTCCCTAATTACACACAGTGCTGGATGAGATAAACCTTGGCCAGGGTCCCTTTCCCAAGGCAGACCCTGGCTCAGGCACTGGAGGTGAGCAGGGACGGGAATAATGTGGGGTCCATACAACAGTTCCAACAGGGAGAAGTGTCATTGCTGCTGATGGTGAAACGTTTGCTCTTCCTTAGAGCATTGTTCTTGTCAGCATTCCATGAGCTGATGCCATGTACCAAAGGCATGCTGGCAGGACACAGTGACATTCCTTCTGGAAAAGCGTGCTTAGCTTTCCTGTCAGCCAATTTGCTTGCGACTGATGGATCCCTGGGTGGTCAATCTGGCTGCAACCCTTCTGCACAGCTCCATGGGGGGATTCTTGAGCTTGGATCTACCTATGGATTCACAAGACATATTATACTGCTTCCTAGACATTATTTTCTAGAATGACTTGGTAGAGAAATCTAGAACAGTTGGAGGATTTATCTGGAAAATACATCACTTTGCCCTTAGGTATATTCATTTAATGTATGTATTTATTTATATGAAAAACAAACTAACCTTTGACAATAATAATAGCTAAAAGCCAAACTTCCAGTTGTTATTGCTATTAAACGGCTGTTATTCATAACACAACCATGCGTACTTTGGATCTTAATCTCCTTTTGTGGTATTAAATGGGCCAAGCAGCTGCTAAATGGAACAAAAGTGTCATCCATCAGGATCAATTGGAATAAACATAAACATCCCATTTCCTTGCAGACAGACATGGCATGGGATGAGCAATTTGCTTTGACCATCAGAATGGTGTTCCTGGAGTTCCAACAGCATGGAAAATCAGGGAGTTAACCTGAGCGTAGCACATGGTAGTGTTTTGGGGAACTGGGGGATGTGAAAGGCTGGAACGCATCATGTCCATGTTTTTTGTGGAGCTGGAAGTTGGGAAAGAAGAATTTGTAAGGCTGAGAACCCCAGGAGAAGAGAGCATGCTCCTTGTGTCTGCTGTACAAGAAACTGCACCTCAGGTGTTTTCTCCATGAAGAACAGCAGGAGAGCGGCCGGGTTGTGTCCAGCAGGGCCTTTGAGCCAAAACTGAGGAGACCCCAGTGATCACCTGGACACCAGAACAGAGACAGATGGGCTGTTTTTGGGAGGTAGAGGGTTTTTAATGCCTTTTCACTGTGCAGCCACCCCTCAACACCCCACCAGTGTCCCTGGGCAAGCAAGCCGATTTCTAAGGACTGTCAGGTGTAGGATCCTTTTAAGTAACAGAAATGAAAAGTGGACAGTATTAGCATGAGGTTCTTCTAGAGGTAACACTGCTAAGTCCTTTCTAAGTCCCTCTTGCCATAGCAGCAGTGCTCACCAGCAGGCTCCTGGAAGCCTGGGAATGGCCGTGTCTGAAGGAAGAGCAGGATCACACAAGTTTGAGTTTCAGAAGCAGAAATGCTTTCTCTGATTGAATTTGAAAGATATAAACCTGAAAATAGTCAAGAAAATGTTCCTCCCTTGGAGATCACAGCTATTTTGAACACATGCATGTTTCTGTTCTTCTCAGGTTCAAAGAGAAACAGGCGCTCGTCATCCAACATCGCTTGGCCAACAGGTTGGGGTGGGATGGAGGTCACACCTGTCAGCCCCATCCCAACACCTCTACATCAAGTGAGTGAAAGTGAATCTAGACATCACCAAAAAGAGGAGAAATTTCTCCTGGGTAATTTATACTGAGCTGGAGAAAGATGTGGGGATCTGCTGGGGAAAAGGGAAGAGAGGAAAGCATAAATATTGAATCTGGAAAAAACCATTCTGTTTTCACCCTGGATAAAGCTACTTACATTAGCTTCCCTGAGTCACTCTGCCATCTTCTGCAAGTGTTTAGATATGGATACACACCAACCATCTCAGGAGCTTGGGGATGCTAAAGGGATTCCAGAAACAAGAGCACCATTCCATCCCAGCAGATGCCTGATGCTCCCGGAGTGCCTGGGTGACCTGCACTTTGCCATGAGTTCCAAATGAGATAGTAGAGGGCACAGTGTCACCTCTAGAAAGTGCATCCAGGGCTCGCCTTGCACTGTCAGCTGTGCCTCCATCAGGGAGCACCCATAAATGCTGGGGCAGATCCTGGTGCTGCCCATGGTAAATCAGCAAGGGAAATATTATGGGTTTGAGTCTGGGACTACATGGGAGTTCCTCTTTATCTGAACAGCCAGACGTCTTGCAAAAGAAAATTATCAACAAGGCAGCTCTGCCAGTAACAGATTTTAGCACATCACAAATGCAGGGAGTCTGTGGGCCTTGAGCTACCATCAGTCCAGACTCAGAGCTCCATTTGAGTGTGATCAGCTGTAGGGAAGTAATTGGAAAAATACAGCATAAATTGTGTGTGCACACATGCACATTAGTAAAGCAGTTTTCCTTAAACAGCATCAAACATAGAACCATATGCCTGGTTTAAATCACTAAAGTTTCCTCTCATTACTACAACCAGCACTGGGTCTGTGGAGTGGCAACTTGCTTGGCTTGGTGGTGGGCAACACTCGTACCTCCAAGGAAAGAGGTGAAGTCAAAAATGGGGGGTGGCTGGAAATTTGGAGAGTGACAGCTAAGCATTGTGGATGTTCAAGCGGAACATGACACCTGTGAGAGTGACATCTCCTCATCTGCCTGCAGCAGCTGTCAGTGCAAGGTCTGGTGAAGGTTCAAACTGATTTATACCTTCATGGTGAACATATAAACTGATTCTATTAAGTGATTTTTTTTTTTTACATAATAAAAGGTAAGCAGTCCTGATGTTCTCTCCATTTTCTGTGTGATGCTTTTTGCTTGTACATATGTCTGGACTCCAGTCGGTTTTGGAAAAGCACTTGGGAGGGAAGGAAAATGCTTGCGATGCTCAGAGGACCAGGGGAGCATCCTGGACTGCCCAGCCTGGTCAGACAGGCATGTCCATCCCCAAAAGTGCTCAGCCCCCTGAGCCTGGCAGAAGCCTGGCAGCTGTGCAGAGACTGTCCTGGCTGGGGTCACCTGCAGAAGATTTATTCAAACTTTCTTCCCCAAAACAGCTCCAGCCCAACATGTCCACTACCCACAGACCGTGTCCACTACCCACAGACCTTGTCCAAGTGTCCAGCAGGAATGGTGCCCATGACCCAGAGCTCAGCTCCCCACAATGGTTATTAGGAGGCCATGAGAGGGGTATGGAAAGCACAAAGCCAAGCTCAGGGTGTCCTTGCTGAGCTCAGCAGGGACGCAGAGGGGACACCTGCAACCCCCACTGCACAGGCAGGGGTTTCAGACCCCGGCTTGTCATGCTTGGCTGTATGCCTGGCAACCAACCCAGCCCCAGCTCAGTGATTAAACTCCCACCTCCTCACCCCCAGTGAGCCCTCCCACCATGTCCAGCCCCCTGCCCCGGGCTGCTCCAGGAGCAGAGGTCCCATGGCCCCACAGTGCAGCACATCCTCTTTGCAGCAGAGAGCATCACCTGCCTGTTCACACATGATACTGCAATGAGTTGAACTTGTTTGTTTTGAGGTTAAATTACTAGCCCTTTCTGTTCTGGAAGAAAAGGGTTTTTTTCCTCTATAATTTGAACCTAAAGGTTCAACGTGGCCTTTGAGTGTAGTCCAAGACTACTCGAGGCTGAAGTGTAAAGCTCGAAAGAAAGCTCAGAGTGGCCACAGTTAATGTGACAAATGGGGATTTTAATTAAAAACTATTAATTAATTACACTGCTCACAGACAAACAAAAGCAAAGTAAAAAGTGCTAATCAGAATGGCTTTGGTTTCAGGCCCTGTTCTGCATTCATTTCTTTCCAAAGGAGACCTCCCCTGCTTAGATGAGGATTTACTCTCTCCTCTCCTCTCCTCTCCTCTCCAGGTGTCCTGTGGGTCGAGGGAAGGCTCAGGCAAGAGGAGCAACTGCAGAAAGGAAAGGAACAATCTTTGGAGGGGGGAAAATGCCATCCCTGTAATGGCCCTACAATGTCAAATGTTTAGAAACATGAACCCAGAAAAGCCAGTAAGTTTTTTTTTTTAATTGGGAGTGTAGAATTTTATTGCTTAAAAGGTTTTATAAAGGAGTTTTAAATAGACCATGGAATTGCTCTAGCAGGTTGGGTTTTTTTCCTCTTGGAAATTACTCAGACATTTGGTTTCTATTTTTGCACAAAGCACAAGTTCTTGAACAATCACTTGATATTCCTGTTGATGCATCACAAAAAGGAGATATGTTTTGAATTCTCCTTAAAAACCCCATGTAAACACAAGGTTTTTGTAGCATTGCAACAAAATACCATCTCCTTATTGAGTGCTTTCACATGTAATTTCCTCTCTGACTACTGCATGTAAACACACTTATTGTATTTGGGAAAATCTCAGGCACAATCAGGATCAATAGCTCAGCAAAGGCAAGTTATAGTTTAAAATGTCTACATTTTGCAACAAAATGCCTGGATGGTAGCAGAGGAAGGAAGGGAGGGACATTTTAATGCAGAAGGGTGGTTGGATAGCCCCATTTTTCACTCCTTAGTGTCACAGGTTCACACTGCACACACCAGCAGCATCCTCCCCACCCAGAGCCTGCTGGTCCACAGTCTGTGGAAAAGACACCCAGACATGGGAGTGGCATTTCACACAGACAAGGGCATTTGCCTCTCTGTCCCCTAAATTTCTATCATTTTGTAAAGAAAAGTCTTTCACCCACAGGGGCTGTGTTCTTTGTGTTTCCCTAAGGCTTTATATTAAAAAAGCCATAAAGAAATAAGCAACAATACCAAGTTATTACACAGGTAGGAGAAATAGCAACTAGTGTCAAATTCAACATGACAAAAAAATGCAAGAAAATCATTAAGTACCACTGAAATATGTGGATTGTTGCCCACTGTGCACATAGCACACTGCTAGGCACAGGGGTGATCACTGCAGGACTGGGGTTCCCAGAAGACAGCCAGGATGCGCACACGTTCTCCATTTCTGAACCTTTAGTGTCCCCATGGAGACTTGCGAGGTCTTTTTAGTTTAGCATGTAAGCTGTTGCCACCTTCTTCCCCACACCTGAGCCTCTAGAAGAATTGTTGAAAGTTTAAATCCTACTAATTTGTGGATGAATAAACATGAAATACTCTTTGGTAAGTTCTAAGTTAATACTTGTGCTTCTAAGGCCATTTATAATTATAGAATAATCACAGAATTATTTGGATTGGAAGAGTCCTTAAAGTTCATCTGATTGCAAACTCCTCCCATGGGCAGGGACACCTTCCACTATCCCAGGTTTCTCCAAGCCCTGTCCAACCTGACCTTGGACAGTTCCAGGGATGGGGCAGCCACAGCTTCTTTGGGCAACCTGTGCCAGTTCCATAATGGTCATATGGTTATCATTTTCCTTTGCTGAAACTGAGATTCAAATTTAAACCAGACTTTGATCCACCTGTACCTGTGTGAGAGCCTGAAGTGTTATGGTTTATGGCTTAAACATTCTAATGCAGGACCTTTTGCCTATTATAGCAAAACTGTGTAACAAAATTGCACCAAAAGAAAAATGGGCTGAAGACCACTGCATTCTGAATGGGCCCTCTGGACTAAGGGCCTCGACTGTAAGTTGATTTCAGATAAGATAAAAATGATACCATTCTAAGGTTTGGCTGGGGGAGAAGAATACTTCCACAGGAGGATCAAGCCCAGCAGCTTTGGAGTAGAGACCACAGCCCCAGGCTTATCTGCTGCCAGGCTTGCACAGAGTCCCCCAGCCCAGAGGAGAAGAGAAGGAAGGTTTTGGGTGTGTGCCGAAAAAAAGCCTCTGGTCAGAGGAACACCCATGCTCTGCTGTGCAGCTGTGGGAGGCCCCCCATCCCGGGAAAGCCACATCTCCAGGACGTGCACGGGGAGGGGCAGCTGAGGGGGTGTCAGGGCCCATCAAAGGCCCCGTCCCCCGAAGGGTCCCCAGAGCCTGCACCAGAGCACGGCAGTGGTGCAAAGTGATGCCACAGACCCAGAGACTTGCGAGGGACAGCTAAACGTGGCCCCCTCAGGGGTGGTGCCTTCCTGTTCCCACCTGGCCCAAGTGTAAATTCATCCATTGGATTCTGTGCCTTTCGGTGGCAGTGGCAACGGGGGCCCTCACCACCAAGAAGAGCAGATCCATGAGACATCGCTGGCACCCACGGAGGGGTGATACGCTTCCACCCAACCTCTGCCACTCTTCCTGTCCCCTCCCTCCACCACACACCTCTTTTTCTATTTCTTTCTTTCTCTTTCTCTCACTTACTGTTAAATAAAATACATCATTTTTTTTTGGTACCAACATTTAGCCTTGTTTGGCTTTAATCTGTTTCAGAGTATATTCAAACCTTCAGGGTACTTCCCACTTTATTCACAGAGAGTTCTCTTCTGTGATTAGAGTGGATTGCAACAACCTGAAGGCAGCATAAGTCAGGTTTCTGCTTCTTCAGTTCCCCTACCCCGAATTGCATTGCTCTGTGCTGGGCACAACAGGGGTTAGTGCAGACTGGGCTCTACCAGCATTGCCACAGGGTAGAGCATGTGCAGCTTTGTCTACACATAGGCAATCATGGCACCAGAGTGCACATAATTGTTGTAAAGCAAAAGATCTGCGTAACATGAGTAACCTGCAAAAATGGCAGGGCTGCAGCCTGAAATTACTTTCCCCTCCACTCTCTGTATATTTTTTATTTTAAAATTTGTTTCTGCTATGCCCTGATTTATCAAAGCCCTAAAACACATGCTCAACTTTAAATACCTCACTGCAGCTAAAACTAATGGCATACTTAGACTTTGATGGTTCAAGGTCGTAAAGAAATCACTCACTTTTCCAAACAAATACTTCAATATGTTAATTGCTTGCAAACCACATCTCACAGCCCCTCCAGAGACTGGTGTAGGTTTGTGAGCCTGACTAGAGGGTGAACATGTTCCTGCCTGGGATTTCCCAGCCCAAATTTAGGCATTGCACCCTGTCACTCAGGGCATGGAATGTCCAGAAGGGTCAGACTATGAATTTGTATCTGATACGTGACAAAGCACCGGGAAAAACTTGCATCTGTTCTGATCCTGCTGGCATGTGGCTGGGTTGGAGATCCCTATGTGCCACAGTTACCTTAACACACCTGGGAAGTCCTCAGCATCTCTTCAGCAGACATCTCCCATATGGGGAAATTATCAATAACGTATCAATATCCCCATTGGAGTTCTTATCAATGCATGTAAGTAACTGCAGGGAGGGTGTCAGAGACTGGACCAGGCTCTGCTCTGTGGGGCCCAGCAACAGGACAAGAGACAATGGGCACAAACTGATGCCCAGGAAGTTCCACCTGAACATGAGGAAGAACTTCTTCCCTGTGCAAGTGACTGTGCACTGGAACAGAGACCAGAGAGGGTGTGGAGTCTCCCTCACTGGAGGTATCCCAGACCCATCTGGACACAATTCTGAGTGACGTACTTGGGGAACTCTGCTTGAGCAGGGAGGTTGGACTGGATGACCTTAGTGGTCTCTTCCAACTCCAGCCTTTCAGGGTTCTGTGTTTCAGCTGTGGACATACGATAACCTTTTGCTGCGTACAGAGTCCATGTTTTCCTAAGGGTGCAGAGGTACAGCATGAAGCACAAGCACGAGACAGGTACAGAGAGATGATGGTGGCTCAGAGCACATTGCTCCCGATGGGGACATGGTGCCAGTCCTAGTCACTGCCACCTCCTGTGCATTGGCTTCTCCCTCTTTCTCTTTGAGGCTGAGAAAGAACCATATTTTTCTCTGAAAAGGTAAATAATTATTTATTTGTGAAAGTAAGAGGTGAAACTAAGAATACTATGTCTCATACCTAAATATATGCACACACACTGGACACACGTATATGCACACTGTATGTACATATACACACATACATGTAAAAAAGTCCCATATATATAAAGATATAAATATGTAAATCGTCTTTAAAATCTAAATGTGCACATACATAAAAAAATGAAAGCAATACTGCATGAACAGAATTCCCATGGACATTCACTTCAACAGACTGGTGACACTCACTCTCTCCCTCTATACTGGCTGCTTTCCCCTCCAAAATTCTTAGGAGAATGATAATATTTTAACAGTTGCAGCTTTAAAAAGCTTGATTATGACCAATCATTTCTCCTAGGCAATTGTATATTTAGCAGAAGGGAAAAATTAAACTTCCCAGGAATGAGGTTATTTAGGGCATAAAATTCAAGGAAATAGGTATTTAGGTCATTGTGGGAATGGTTTTTATTTTCTCTAATTTTCAGATTACTTTCGATTAGGGTCTGCTCAGAGTGGAAACTTCTTGATGTGAAATAGATACTATCTAAATCATTAGAGCTCATTCATTGCCATGTGCCACCTTTTAGAGCAATTGAACCTGACCTTGGGGTTACAGAGCTGAACACTCACCGACCCAGGGCACTTCCTCTGAATATGAATAAGCTTGGAGTACAAATACAGTGGGGCAGGATTGCTCCTGGCACAGATAATGCCTTTGTTGGACAGAGCAGGGCTCCTTGGGCTGTTAGACTATGGAGTCCATTGATTCAGAACATTCACTGTTGGGATCAGTTCTTGGGATACTTTTTTCCCTGACATCTGGAGTCTATCTCTTTGCCAGCCTCTCAACTCTCCACTCAAAAAGAGAACATGAGGGAAACAGATGGACGAGATCACAAACACATAGAATAAGCCCCAAAAAAGTTTGACAAAAATTTTGTGAGAAGGAGGAGAAGGAAGGGGAGAAGGAGAAGGAGGAGGAGGAGGAAGAGAATGTCTAAATTTTTAAGTCTTTTGGCAATTAATATTTTTGCCAAGCACTGCTAGGTGAACTGGAGTTCAGTCTAAAAAACACATGATTCTCACCAGACTGGTTTCTTCTCACTTTCCAACTTTCAGCAGTTCTTCCCATTGCAATGCCCACCACATGCACACCACATTTGGAGCCCTTTGATTTCAAAAAATGTACAGGGCAAGGATTGTCCAGTATTTCTTGGGAAATCTCTGGGAGGCCAACCTACCCATAGGAGTTATTGCAATACGTTCTTCATTTGGCAGAAAAATGGGGAAGCTGCCTCTACTTATATGAAACAGAAAAGGAGATTCTGGTAAACAATTAAGTGGGGTTTAGAGGACAGACCTTTCCGTACTCTTCCAAGCTACATTAAACAATAACTGTCAAAATCTGTTAAAAGAACGGAAAAATGGTATTGCTTGGTACAGAGCTAACTTTGCTGGGGTTTGTTCACAGACTGTGTGGCACATTTAGTTCTGTTTACCCCACGAACTCTCAACAATCCAAGACAGCTCCAAATGCTTTTCTTTCAGCTTTCATATTGTGTTAAGTAGAGGGGAAAAAAGCCATCTGGCATTCCTTCACCTGGCAGGGTGACTCGTCATCAGGCTGCTGACCTAAATTATAATGTCCACCACGACCTGTGGAGAAATGCGTGGGGCCCATCTGCACAGTAAAAACCCTTTTTTGAGGCATAATGCCCAATTCCTGATGGCTGATGTGTTCAGATTCACCTTTGGGAGACTTTGCCAACTTTTATTTCATTGCCACAATGTGCAAATGATTTCCAAGCAAGTCGTTCTGTTCATTCTCGGGTAGAATTTAGAGACACTGGTGGAACTAAATCAAACCTCCCTTTTCCTACTAATATAATCTAAGAGGACAAGACTCCCTATTATACCACTTCTGAATTCTTTTACACATCTTGTACACAAGATGTGTGCAAAGACACAGCATGAGGAAGAAAGGCCAGGACTTGATGTTGTGAGGTCAACATTTTTCCACTGTGGCCTATAAAAGTGTAAAGAATTATGAAATATTCACAGCCATGGCATATTTAAGGATTCAGACTTCTTTTTTGCAGGTGCAATTATCAAAAAAGATGTTTTAGGTAATTTTAAACCAGCTCTATCTAAAAATTTAATCTGAAGTAAAGATGCAGCTGAATTAAATTGTTGTGAGAAACCAAGTTCACATGGTAGCTAAACAGCTTCAGGGTGAAACTTCGACTTCACGTACAAACACATAATCAAACCATCCATTATTACCCACTCCCAAGTGCAGCACTTGAGTCCATGAAAACAGCACTCCTCCTCTTGGAAGTTTGTCTAATTGTTCCCTATGTTAACATTTATTTGAGAACCATGATGTTACTGTGTAATGAGTATAATGAAATGCCATCCATGCTGGGAAATCACATTGGGAAATGGGGGCCAGAGATCCACACCACTGTCATCCTTCACAGAGAGCCAGCAGAGCCAGCACTGAGCAGGATATGAATGAAATTTTATCTGCTCAGTTAAAATACTGCAGTTTTACTTGATTAGCTGTTTCCATGGACACCAAAAAAAGAAAAAAAAGTTAATTAACTGACTAGAAAATTGTACTTCCCATGTCAATATGCCAATACAAAATTAGATAGTAATAAGAAAAATATTTGAAAAAAGTAAGTCCCACCTGCTCTGTTCTTTAGGCAGAAAAATGAAGGCATTATCAGAAAGGAGCTGCAGAAGGAGCCTGTCCATCTGTGCCCTGAGAGCATCCAGCTCAGAAATATGCCTCAACAGGTCATAAAAACACAGAATGATTTGGGCTGGAAGGGACCTGAAGGCTCATCTCTGCCCCACTGCCATGGACAGGGACACCTTCCACTATCCCAGGTGGCTCCAAGCCCTGTCCAATCTGGCCTTGGACACTTCCAGGGATGAGGCAGCCACAGCTTCTCTGGATCCCAAGTTCTTGCACAGAGGAGAACAGATGAACTGTCATTTTTTTTGCTAGTGAAGGCAGGGTAAATGTATTTACAGTGTAATTCCCATTAACTGGATACTTCAGCCCCAAAATCACCAGCACAAGTTGGGAGTGTTGGAAAAACGACTGAGACAGTAGCTCACTGGTACTTCAGGGGCAGTGCTCTCATCCATGTGTTTATAGTGGTTTTGAATTACATTTTTAAGTAAATTACATTGGATCAAACTAAAAGTGTCCTATTGCTAAGTAGGTCTCCCCTGTTCCAGGCACAGAATCACTGAATTCATAGGAGAAATTAAGCAGAAAACCCTGTTTAAAGTCAGCTCATTTCTTGCAGAGATTTAAATATCTCACTTGTAACTCTGGCTCCTTTTTATCATAGGATTGGGATAAGGGCTGCAGAGTGAGGGCTGGCTGGGAGCAGGCAGGGGGTCGGCAGCAGTAGGAAAGGCAATATTTCCAGCTCCACTCTGGCCATTAACAAGAGCAATTTGCCCACATACAATCTGGAAAGAGTTTTCTCAGGTTACAGTAAAAGTTAATGGAGTTGGAAATTCCTTCTCCTTTGGATTAGCTCAGCCTTTTTTGTGCAACCCTTAAGGACATGGTGAAGTGCAAGGAAGTTTTGGTAGCAGCAGAAGCAACTGGGTCCATAAAACTGATCTGTGGGGCCTGGACCACGATCTCCTCACTGCTCCCATCACTGCAGGTGTGAAAGCACAGGACTTCCCTGTACTAGTACTTTCGCAAACTGAGAGGAAAATTAAAAGCCTTCTCACCTGATTCTGGTCTAACTGGCTATTTGAGGTGGCAGGAAGAATTGCACCAAACAATAAAAATTTAACAAGATACCGCATCACCGCTTTGATATCAGGTTTTGCTGAGTCAGAGAGTTGCAGAACCTCATGAGCACTGAGAAAGCTGTTGAGAGGACAGAAAAACAATAGACATGCAGAAAACATGTATTTTAGGCTAAGTAAAATTAACTGTTGGTTTGAGCCAAAGCCCAATATGTGACACAGATCTATGAAAACATCAGAAACCAGCTCAGTTATTCTGCACATCAGGAACTTCTGTGGATCTCTGATCACAACATTATGGATTCTTTAACTCGTCCTTTCAAATGTGCCTTTACACCTCCTTATTACACCTCTTTATAGTGTCAAAGTAAACGATGCTAAAAGCATTGATTGTCATCCATTTACATCAGAAGGAAATCAAGGCAAAATTGCATTTACGTTTCATCCATTTGTACTGTATCTAAGATTTGATAAAAAAGAAAATGAAATTGTGACAACCCTGTGCGGTCAGCAAAGAATTGTTCCACACAGAGGTCAGCAGAATTTCCCCACCCACGGCCTTTACCACCAGAGGAGAGCCAGCAGGGAAGCAATGAACAGCTGCTGGAATCACCTCTACCTGCAGAAGAAATGAAAAAATGCTGGTGCACTCTAGTTAAGAAACAGAAATCTCCTGCACTGTGTAGACTTAACCAAAACCTACCAGAGCCATTGTTGCTAACCGAAGTGGGATTGAGCTCTATCTGTAGAACAGTCCATGTCTTCTTCTGCTAATTATTAAATTAGTAAAGGCAGAGCAGGGACAAGCACTCATTTTCTTTGAAGCCAAGTGATGTTGATCAGGGACGAGCCCACAGGCAGAGGTGACCCGTCTCAGTTACAGCTTGCTTGTCCTCAGATGACGGATGGAAGAAGCTGGTGAGGCCATATCCTCCTTCCTTTTTCCCCACCTCCCCTTTTTTTAAAGTGCCATTACATTGCAGAAAAAATACTTACGGTTAATCAGTGCTGCTTAATCCTATTCACTTCCATCTGAGCCTCTTTGTAGCCTGACACCTCTCCTGTCCTGAGGCCATGGAAAGCAGAGGGTATTTAGTGGGGAGGCCTCTGGGGAGCAGCTGTCCCCAATCATCCTGTCCACAGCCCTTTCATTCCAAGATTACATCTTGTACCAACAGTTTGTGTGTGGGAAAAATCAAAGATGTCAGGGGCTCCTCCCAGGACACGCTCTGTGCGTAAGGTGCCCAATCACCGGGGCGAGGGTGCTTGACCTCTGTGCTCGGCGACAATAATGAATTGGGGGCCAGTTTCCAGGCACTTGTCATCCTCATTCAGCCCCCTCCAGAGCTCAGCATTACAGTAATCACTGCCATGCTGGAGCAATGAAAGCAATCTGTTGTTAACTGGCTGGACCGTCTTGTCCAGAGACCCCAGACTTCCTCATTCAGGCATATTGCACAATGGGAATTTTCTCTTTAAAGGAGAAAAAACCCCACCTCAACAGGCTAAAAGATGCCTCCTCATAGCCTTCCTTCCCCAGTCCAGCACTTCAAGAACAATTGACAGAAAATCCAAGGATGACGTTTCAGAAACCATGGACTGCATGAATATGTCCTAATGCTCTAGAAAGATTTGATAACAAAAATAATTTCTTTAATATTAGTCCTTCACCTAAGCTCATGGGGATGACTGTTGAGTTACTCACATTCACTATTCTGGGAAGGGACTTTTGTCTTTAGTTATGGCTGACCAGGGTGTTTCTGACGGATTGAAATGGAAACACTCTCACAATGTCTTTGGGGGTGTAGCTTTGAACCATAATTCACAACAAACAAAATTCTGTGTTTTGGGTGTCAACCCAGATGCAAAGCAGGCAGAGGGACCAAAAACTTGTTGCCTCCTGTGTTTCAGCCTGTCAGCAGCAGCACTGGGTCATCACATCCCAGCTCTATTCTCCAGTACTCACTTCTTACCAGTAGTTGCATATCCACCAATAGCAGTATTTTAATTGTCAATTTAGCATTTAATTCCAGCGTTCAGTCGCACCAAACACACAGAGTTCCTGCACACGGATATGTTGACCCTCTATGGCACTGCCTGGCTTCTGGTTATTTTTAGCTTCAAACATGATCTTTTACAGCACAAAATCTTCATAAGCCACAAAAATGAAGTGTTTCACTGATGTGTCAGCACAGAACAGGACAGCGAGTGCCCAGCTAAACTCATGGCAGGAGCCTGTGGCTGAGCTTGGAGGCCAATCCCACTGCTTGCCCCCTTCACTGTTCCAGCTTCCCTGGATCCTAAAGAGGAGCAGGTGCTTATGTGGCTCTGTGGACGGCATGGATGGGCCAAAGCCATTCACTCTGGTTACAAACCCTGCTGGGAAACCTGTTGTTCCCAAAGATAGTGACCCCCTTCCCTGCAAGTACCTGTCCCCAGCATGCCAGCCCTGCTCTGTGCATGGCTTGGAGCACAGCTCATTCCTTTGGTCTATTGTTAATCCCAGCCAAGTTACAGCCTTGGCAGTATCTGTCTGGCTCATAAAGCATGACCTGTGTGCTCCCCAGAAAGACAGATCCTGTAACTTGGTAGGTGTAGAGATGTGGTTAAGAGTTCAGGGCAGGCAGCATGAGAGTATCACATGGAACTGCTATTAGTGCTTTGAAAAATTAAATATCCACCCTTGGATCAAATACTCTTTTTTCACTACAGAATCATCATTACTGAATATTTCAATGGTATTGCTAGACGAACTTGTCAAAACTGGGTAATACCTTAAAGTAGGATAATAATTTATGAGTGATTTAAGCATTTTTTCCAGTGGCTTCTCTTCCAGCCAGGGAAATGCTGCTTGGTGCCTAGATCACCTAAGAAAAAAACATTATTATTTTATGACTGGTGTGAGATGACACTATCGGCTCTTGCTTCCTCACTTCAACAGCTTCCTGTTGCTGACTTTTTAGCAGGTATTTCACAGGATTAAATGACCTGATGTTATCGAGCTGCTGGGCAGAGCTCGGCGTGTCTGGACAGATCTGATCGACTGGCGCAGTGTCCCCTCTTCAGCGCCCAGAGAAATAATCCCCACTTCTCATGGCACACGCCAGGAAATGTTGTCAGGCTTACATAAACAGATATTTTGACAAGGAAATATAAGTATTCCCTCCGTTATTTTGTCTATTACTTCTCATGTTTTGTCTATTGTACTGCAGATTGGTTAAAACTGGAGTGCAGGCAAGGGCACCAAGCAAGATACATAGAATGCAAACGTAGTGTCCGCTCCATTTTCCTGTCAGGCAATACTTATGGGCTTAAAAAATCTACTCCAGTTTAGGAAAATAATCTCATATTTCAATACAAACCCTTAAAAAATGAAGTTTTAACAACAAATGTGTTTATTCCAGCCACATCCTTGACACTGATCCAACAGTCATTCCCACTGACCCAACAGTCTTGCCTACTGACCCAGCTCAACCTGGTAGTATCATAAAGATTTCATGGAATCACAGAATGGTAAAGGGTAAAGATCACCTAGTCTCAATCCTGCCACCTCCCACTAGACAAAGATGTTCAAGACCCCTCTCACCACAAGACTCAAGACTGTCTCAAGGAAAAAGACCCTGTATCCATGCCCAAAATATAATTTATGTGTAATAATTTTGGTTGTCCTACTCTACCAAGGGCCATTCTAGACCCTTGGGCACCCTTTGGCAGAAGTTCATCAGTTGCTCACCAAGCATGAGGAGAAACAAAGAGCAGAGCTGGTCATTAATTTGAAATATCTACAGTTGTGTCCTACTTCATCTTGCAGATTTTCAGTATTATTATCATTTATAAATATATGTGCTGTCATATGTAATCTCTGGAGCTGAAGCTCTCACTGCAGAGACCATTCTGCAGTGAACGGATCCACTCATCCCTGGTATTTCTGCCCTACCCTGCCCGTCCTCCACCCCTTACAAAGATACAAAACCCAGAACATATTTCTTACACAATTTCTATCATAATCACATCAGTGTTAGAGCACCCATTGGGGCTGTCTCCTTCAAAACTAAAACAATCTTGCAATGTGCCTTGAAAAATGAGGACATCTGGGGGATGAAATCTTGGTTCTCTGCAGGTGAGCGGGAAAAGTCAGATTGTTTCACAGGAGCCTGGCCATCACACCAGCTCTTCTGGTCTGGGGCACAAAGGGAAATAACGTGAATGGTGTGGGGCCCCTCTTCTGGAAGGGAAGGTGTTGGGTTTAGGGTCTCAGCAGTGGTGGTATATCTGCAAGCAAGCTGATGTAGGTATCTCCAGTATAAGTTGTGGAGTTGTTAATCCTCCACAGGTTTTATAAATCATTTAGCATTTAGTGAATACACTGGACTATAAATGTGTTATTAAACCTAAATTGAATGCAGATTTGGAACATAAATGTGCTATAGAAATTTATGAGGGATCTTAGCAGTGAATAATTTTTTTAGACACTTCTGTGAAAGCTACAGAATATCAGTTTCTGAATTGGTATAAAATACTGTGTGTTACTTGTCCATTATTGGAGACTGTGTTTGTGAAGGTATGTCCTAAAACCCCCATGCAATCCCAAAATTTAATTCATTGGCAGGAGTTTCCAGGTCTGTAAAACACAAATGAACCATATTCATGTCAGTAGAGTAGTGGAATTACTGTGTGCAGGTCCCACCTTCTCCAGACCTACCAAGCTCAGGATGTGCAGAAATCTCAGAATCCCAGACTGGTTTGGGTTGGAAGGGACCTTAAATTTCATCTCATTCCAACCCTCTGTCATGGGCCGGAACACCTTCCACTATCCCAGGTTGCTCCAAGCCCCAGCCAGCCTGGCCTTGAACCTTTCCAGGGAATACAGTTCACATTCCAAAGACTTGAGGCTTGTTTGGATTGCCAGTGTTTGTACATTCCTCTTCTTCCCTGAACATGATCACCAGAGCTCCTCCATCACTTGCTGCGAAGCCTGGAAATGTGTTGCTGTTAAATTCAGGGAAGCCATTCCCAATAAATCTCAAGCACCTCACACACTATGAGGTATTAGAGGACAATATTGTATGTGTTGAAACACCCTTGGTAAAATTTACATCAACAATACTGAATGAATTTGAATTACATGTTTTAAAGGAGAACAGCAAAGCTACAACAATTTCAACCAACTTACAAAAATGCTGATGACTACAAAACCTGGAGTTCCTTCACACTACAGCCTTTTGGTCACAAGGATCCCATTTTCTGCAGAACTGCCCAGCCTGCAAAGTTTTACACCTTCAGGCAGAGCAAAGCTGCCAGCTGAGAAATGATCATCATCAGTAACATAGTCAGGAAACAGAATCTACCTGAAACTTTGTAGTGTCTGGGAGGTTAAGACAAATTTTAGGAAAGACAGAATGGTGGAGAAGCTAACTGACCTAATGATTGTGCTTCATTTTAGAGTCATGCCAAATTCCCTTCATGGTCTGCACCAAAAATTAACACACAGCTGTCATGTGTAACACACAGCTGTCCACGTGTAGTTCCTAAAGGACCATCTCTGTTTCTAGTAATTCCAGATGCAATTATAAACCTCACCTTAATCAGGCATGATGGAAATCTGCTCCCATTGAGACAGGGCAAGAAGGGGAGAAAGGAAGTGGCAGTGCAAGATCCGAGCACTGATTGAGCACTTGAGGTGATTTCTGGAGGAACAAATGAGACACTTTACGTGGACTTAGTGATTTCAGCAGAGCAGGTCAGTGTTGATGACTTCCCCTCACTTATGAGGCTGATGCATCCATGATTTCAATTGCCAGCCCTGCACTTGATTAAAGGACACTCCGCATCCAAAGCAATGTTGTTGTACGGAACGCCTGTGCTATCAAATAATAAACTATCTGTCACAATATTGGCTCAAGGTTTGGGAATTCTCTAACAAGATTAAGATTATTGCACTTCAAATAAGTACTGTTTTTGAATAATTGTTTGCAGATATTGCAGAGAAGCAAAATGGTTTGTTTTGGGAAAGTAATATGATTTTATTTTACAAGATTCTAGCTAAAAAATAAATGCTCAGAGCCCAAACTCACTTAAATCTGTACATTTGCAGTTACTTGAAGGGAAGATGAGCACTGGAGAGCTGTTCCAGCATGTTGGGCTTCCCTTTAAAACTGGAATAAAAAGCAGTCACTGTATTACATTCAATCACCTGGGCCTGGATTTTGTTACAGCCACATGGGCAGCTCTTCAGGTCTTGTCTACAGACAACAGACTTGACCTGTGGAGTCTTCCTGTACCATACCCATGAAGACACACACAGAAATTCACTCTACAGAACTCATAGAGGCTCCCACTTCTTTTCCTAACCATTACTATATGGTCTTTCCTGCATGGAAAGGTCACAAATGCCACTGTGTCTTCATCACTCTCTTCATATTGTCCCATGCTTATCTCCACAGGGTGACCTGTACGAGCATTTTCTCCCTGCAGGACACCAAGCAGTGCAGCCAGAAGGATCTTGGTTCTCCATTCCAGCTGAGTCAGAGGCCCGATATGTGACCTTCTCTCACTTGGTCTTCTTATGTCAAAATCAAAATTGAGTTTAAATCTAGGAACACACTGAGAACCAGATGCTCCAGCTGAGCCAAAACTTTCTGGGTAAATACATTGCAAAGAGCACTAATCATCCCATTTCAAACTTTGGGAATCTGTATATATTGAAATGTATACAAAATTCTGCTGTTTCTTAACAATAGGTTCATAGTCTAGAAGAACAAAAATCCAGCAGGCTGAAATTAATAATGCATTAGAACAAACAGCAGTGCATTGTTTCCCATTTAAGGAACTGCCTGGATATAAATAAATCCTTACTCATATTCTGTGATTTAAATAACAGAATCATTCTTACCATGAATAAATATTGTACCTTTCACAAAAATAAGAGATAAAAATTAGTTTTGAAAAGAAATCTGAGAAATGAGTCTTAAACTCTGATGTTTTTGCTGTTCGTGTACTGAATGTGTCTTGCTTCAAAACTACCTGTGAGCATCCCCAAAATGTCATGGTTTAACCCCAGAAATGCCCAAGCCCCTCACAGTCCCTCGTTTACTCACCCCTCCGTGAGGATCAGGGAGAGAATCAGAAGGGTAAAAGCTGGAAAACTTGTGGGTTCAGATAAAGAGTTTAATAGGGAAAGCAAAAGCTGTGCACACAAGCAAAGCAAAACAAGGAATTCATTCATTCCCTCCAATGGGCAAGCAGGTGTTCAGCCTTCTCCAGGAGAGCAGGGCCCCATCCTGTGGAACAGCGACTTGAGAAGACAAATGCCACCACTCCAAATATCTCTCACTCCCTTCTTCTTCCCCCCCAGCTTTATATCCTGAGCATGATGTCACATGGTTTGCAATATCCCTTTGGTCAGTTTGGGTCACCTGTCCTGGCTGTGTCTCCTCCCAGTATCCCATGCACTTCCAAATTCCTCCCCAGTGTGGCCGTACAAGGGGCAGGAAAGGCCTTGGCTCTGTACCAGCCCTGCCCAGCAGTAGCAGAAATGTCTCTGTTACTGACACTGTGCTCAGCACAAATCCGAAACACAGCCCCATACCAGCCTCCGGGAAGACAAATAATTCTACCCCAGTCCAAACCAGCACATTAGGAAAAGACTGAACTGGAAGACTGGAATTCAAGCTAAGGCCATTTCTACTTCTGATGCTCTGCCTATAGGTGCTGTTTCCACAGGACCACGTGTTGCCTAAATTTGTACCAGCATTGTGTCGTTCTGGGTTTTACTCTTGCAGACTGCAAGGACCATCAGTGCATGGAAACATGGACACAAATATTTGCCCAAAAGAATAACTAAGTTAAACAATTAAAAAAAAAAAAAAAACATGGATCAGGGACCCTCACTGGGATAATTTTCTCAGTGAGAAATGGGCCCAGTGTTCTGGCACTAGTGAGAAGGTGTTGCTTTGCCTCTGGGATTCCAGCCTGTAGGGAGAGTCAGTCACAACAATTCGAGTTTGCTGGACAACAGGCAGCTGAATTATTGCACATTTACACATCTCTAAAACCACCTCTAAATAACACCAGAAAGAACTCAGGCAAATGCTTTGAAAACATAATTTTAGAAATCTGAAACACAAAGAAAGATTTCAATCTAATAACTGGTTGTAAGGTTTCAAAAAAATACAGGGTGCTATACATTCAAATCCAGTAACAAGATCTTTTTGCCCTAAATTTCACAGTAGAGAAAGTTGGTTGTAAGGTACATTATTTAGCCACTTGATTTTTATTTCATTTATTACATGCATAAGCCCAGAGTATTCTACTCTAAAATTCACTGCAGCATTTGGAGTGAACAAGTAAAAAAAAAAACAAATAATAAAGTATTTTCCTTTGCTTATATTATCAATTTGTGAAAACAAGGATCTGATGAACAAACCATTTTAAACAAATAGGGGTTTATGAGTGTGCAGTACAGCAAATCATGGTTATTTCTCACATAACTTTGTTACATACCAAGCACTGATTTCCTTTTTATATAAATGAAAGCCTATAAACTGATGCAATTAGCCTCCACACATACATTAGTTTAAATGCTGGGGTGTTATAAACCCCATTTATCTTTTGTGCTTTCTGTTAGGCTGTGAGTCAGCTCTGAGGTTTAAATTTTGTTTAAAAGTTCTTGGCTAATTGATCACTTTAGAGATGCTTTAAACACAGGTAAAAGACCGACAAAGATGTTAAAAGTAAGCTTTCTTAATGGATGAATTGCAACTATCCATCATCCTGCAGCTACTTGCCCACCACCCTCCCATTAAACCTAATAAGTTCTATTAATGCTGTTAACATGTGGCATCTGTTAATGGAAAGTGTATAATGCACAAGGCGTGAGGGAACCTGAGGGCTCACAGAAGTAAAGCTTGGAACAGAAAAACAAATTTTGACTGTTCCCAAAGTTAATGTAAAGACAGGTCAGTGTTCCAGGCCTTTCTCAGAGGCGATTCCCATTTAAAGCCTTGCTGGAGCAAAGGCAGTGAGGCCTCGTTTGCTGGCGCAGTGCACATGTTATATATCTAATATAACAAGGGGCAAAATGTAGAAGTTGAAGGAAAAAGCAAAAATATATTTATTTTTGGCTTGAGAAAACAGTGTGACACATGACAAGCCTGGATCTCTTTCGGAGAGGCTGTGCTCTACGTTACTGAGATTAAGTTTGATCATTGCTGAAGGAACACAGAAATCCTCCAACCTGGATGGCAGGACTGTAATAGTCGCTGTTAATGTCTGCTGTTAGCTGATTACTGACATCTTGAAAGCATTTCTGGGGCAGGCCTCCTCCGAGCTTCTGCCATGTGGATGCTCTGGCAGATGGAGAACATGAATCGTGGGGAGAGGCTGACTGGGAGCTTCAAGGACCAGCGTGTAATCAAAGGCTTTGAACTGTTCCTAGCCTGTGAGACCACTTTCCTCGTTACTAGGGGGACTATCAGAACATATTATAATGACCAAAGCCAGTCCATGTAGTAACAGCTGTGAGTGTAATCCAAAAATTAGCTCATTAATTCACAGGAAAGTATTTTCTACTCGTCTTTCATTACAAAAAACGTGTCTGCATGTTAGTGAAACCTAGAGCTTTAACTGGAATCTTTAAAACATTAGCAATGCACATGTGCTTTTCTATGCCTTAGTGGGAGATTTATTGAGTTTATTCTCTAATCTCTGTTTACAAGCAGAAATATGACGAACATAAATCATTTGAATAAGATTTCAAGATACAAATCCCTTTTGCTATTTTCTGACGTCGTCGTGTTATTTCAAACCTGCAATTAATTCTTTTCTTTGCTGATCTGTTTGTTTTTTAAAACAATTTCACTCCACTTGACCTTTGTATTTCTTGGAAAAATGTTCAAAGTTGGAAATAACTCTAGATGTTATCTGTTAGTGCTTATTTACCATGCACAGTGAGCTCAACTTGAGCTGAAGCTTAGGAGTCCCAGAGAGAAACAACACATAGGGGCAAATTCCTACCAGTAGGAATTAGTATCACAGAGGTGCTGTGATCATTATTAAGGACAGTCAGGCTGCTCTTCAAGTGGTGGCTCTTATAAAAACATCAATTATTTTAAAAAGAAAGGAAAAAAATTATGAAACAATGCCAACTCACAGAAAACTTACTCTACTGTTGCTAGGACATTGTGTTTCCCACCACAGGACGAAATAGTGCAAATGAGAAAAGACACTGTGAATTAAATGCTTACACAGGGCTCACAAAATCTTTGATCCAATGCATAGCAGTTAACTTGCAAAATATTAGTGTACCTAGTTTATGAACTGTGCAATTAATATATTTTCATACCATGCTGAGTTATATTTTCTTCTTTTTAATAAAGAAATTAGCAAACATAAAAAATTAAGAGTTCTAAATAGTCAAGTGTTTTTGCACTTTGAACGGGAACAAAACTGTTCTATGTGCCTGTTCTGGCATTACTCATGGAATCAATAATAACAAAAGTGTGAAAAATCACCTTGTCCTATCCCTTGGGTTATGGTCCCTTGAAGTTTCCTCATCACCAGTTCACCGTAATCCCTGCAAATTCTACCAACTTTACACTTTATAGCCAATTTGCTACAAAGTTTAAGCTACAGTGAGCAAACTTTGGCCATCCACAGCTGTTCAGCCTGGGATTCTGACCCGTGGTGTGTCCAGTTTGGTGTCCACAGCCAGTCTGCCAGCTCAGCCCCTCCTGCCAGCTGTGACGGGGGTGCCAAGGCCATCCCTGGCATGGGAAAGCTCCCTGGCTGTGCCCTCACCAGGAGCAGAGCCCTGCTGGGGGAGGCTGGAGCACCCACACCGCCCTGGGCTCCCGTGACAGTGCCCGTGGGAAGAGAAGCTGGTGCTTTTAGGGCAATGACAACTGCATTTGAGGCAGTGAGGTGCAGCTGGAGGATTTGGCTGCTGTTGCACTCACAACTGCCCTGGCTCTGACTATCCACCCCCATGCTCACACAATTACTCTGAAGTTCAGAGTCCCATCTGAAGTCAAAGGGAAATGTTCTGTTTTGGCAATACTTGACCAGCCTCCACTCCAAGCCAGTTCAAAATACCTCATTTTGGTTTGCAGTTCTAAAGTATCAGCCATTAAACCAACCTTTCAGAATGAAAAGTTTTTCTGTAATTAACTTTTAATTGATCATTAAACTCAAATCTACCAAGTCTTTAGCATGGTTTGCTCAGGACCACATGCTCATTAGGCAGGAGAAATTTTAATTAATGCAGTAGGCTGATGAAACCCCAGATGACCATACCCACAGAGGATGATGATGCGCCCTGTTTAGGTGGGTAACAGAAGGGGAGGCAGGTTATGTTACAGCTTCAGAGTTAAAAATGACCAAAAGCCCCAAACATCCATAACCTGTAAGTCAGACACTTAAAAAAAATAAAGTCCTTCTTATCCTGTGTGCACAGCATCATAGTGGATAATGGGGCAGAAGTCCCCTTACAGGGTCTGCACAATTCTTCAGTATTTCTTCAGGTCCAAACATTCAATCTTCCAAATCCATGACGACACCTTGACACATTGCACATCTGTACTGCAGCACCCTGGAGCAGAAGCCAGAGTTATTTTATTTAGTTTACATTTTTGCTGAGGAGCAGTTAATTGTCTGCCTTGAACAGGGAGGAGGAAAGCTGGCCCAAAGCATACAGCCCAGGAGAACTGCAGGCTCCAGGGCAGGGACTGCACATCCCAGGTGAAGACTTGGCACAGCTGAGGGAAAACTGGAGTGAGCAAAGCCAAATGACACGAATAAATTCGGAAAAAGAAGAAGGGATTGATCCAAGAAAGGCCAAGACAGCAAAGTACTGAAATCTGGAGACCCCATTTTCTCCACCATCTATTGCAAAGCACTAAAGTCTAGTGGAGTTCTGCTCCTGCAGTGGACCTGTGTGATTTTGGACAGGATTGAAAATTATTCACTCTTTTTGGTTGCTCTTAACCCATCTGCCCACGATCCTTCTCTCTCCCCAAAAAAGAAGCCTTTTTCCATTTTAACTGTATTTATACAAAACTATCCTCTAAAGGATTTTACTGCAACTCAATGATGAACAGGACAACAGCAGGAGATCAGCGTGGTTATGCTGGTGGAGTTGCAGTGTTGTTATGCTGAACAACACAATGCATAAAAAGGCCTAATTTTTCAGATTAGAATGTTTAGGGGAAGAATAAGTGCTTTAACAGCTCTCCAGAGCTGTGTCCTTCGAGGTGCTGGGCACACTGGCCACAGCCTAAGCAAGCACTAGAACAATCACTGTGTGGGCACAGGTACAGAATTGGGCCCAAGGCCCTGAAGCATCAACAATCATCATTACTGTTAATTAATTCCAGTTATTGTCATTGAACAAGATGAAAATGTGCTGTTCACTAACTGCATTACAGCGACTCAATCCCTGCCATTAGAAGCCCAGAATTCCACAAAGATAGCAACTGTGATATTGAGTGATTTTAATGATTCTGCAACAGTAACTTTTATCTTTCTAGGAAGTTTTGTCTGTTTTCAGTGGGAAATGTGTGGCTTAAAAGGACTGCACTGGTTTTGCAACGGATGCCAACTAAGGATCTGCTGAAACTTTCTGAAAACTGTGTTTTCAGAAGTGCAGCCCATCTATATTGGATCAACAACAGGGCAACAGCATTAACTAAACTATTACATCAATGGTATGTAGTCCAGATATACAATCTCTGCTTTTTTATGCTAGAGGGAGTTCAAGTCCTGCAAAGAAAAAAAAAATCAAAGAAAAGAATTGAATACAGAAAGCCGACAATATTTACATTTAACAGATTGTAGCATTTTGGTTTTCAAAAGGCTGAGTCCAAGGCAATTAAAACTTCGGTGGCCTTTCGGTTTTTAAATTGCAAATAGAGGGTAAGAAAACGGAGAGAGTGAGGTCTTTCTGAAGCACATGTGGCTGTCAGGGTTTGACAGGTGTGTGCTCGGGCGCTGCTGCTGCGCCAGTTCCTCGGGAAACCTCGGGAAACCTGAGAGTGTTTGTAAACAGTCTGTACTTTCTCAAAAGTGCCCTCGAGATTTGTTACAGGAAGTCAAATTGCTCAAATCTACCTAATTTGGCACGATACGTTGAAAGCATGCTTGAGTGATCATAATTGCACTGGGACTGACTTCATTTAGCAATCTCTGGGCATACCTTTCCAATAACAACTGCAGGCGATATAAATTCAATCTCTTGTTTGTTTCTGAAAGTGATTAGCCTAAAAAATTTAGAATTTAAACACTCATAATTGCAAAGTGTTATTTATATTCAATTTTGATTTATTAAAGAAAGAATTCCCCCCACTTTTTCTTCCTTTATTTTTCCCCAGGAATAATTTGAGGTACTTTAAAAAGTAAAAGGGATAGAAAATAGAAATGAAACAAAAAAGTTATTTCTTGTTGGTGGTAAATGTCACTCTTACAAGGGGACTTTTTTCTTCTACAACATATAATTTTGCAGCAAGAGCATAAAAGATTCTGGTGTTTACTTCAAGTCTGGGCTTTTTGCTGGGAAATATCTATGGCTTGCTAGGATTAATATAATTTTCATATCTGTGCAAAAATACGTGCAAAAATAAGCCAAATCAACTGTGTTGTACAACTACAAGAACAGAAAGAGACCTCAAAAAGTCCCATTTACCTTTGGAGTACAATAACTGCTGATATTCAATATGACAAACAAAGCTGAAAGATATTTATTTGGTGCATCTGTTCAAGTTTTTAAAACCAGTTCATCTAATAAATACTGGCATGTTTTTTATATTTGAATCCTCCAAAAACTGTTGGGGTAAACCCCATGTTAGGCAAGAATTTTCCTGAAAGTGAATTTTGAGATATCTGCAGAATGAAAATACTGATTCATAAATACAGGCAAACACTCATGAAGCCTCTTCAGCAGGATATTAGCTCAAACAAGTAAAAACATCCTCAAGAAGCCCATAACATGTATAAACCCCAAATGTCAGATTTCTAAATAAAGAAAAATGCTGTTAACTCTTTAGAAGTTTGCTTGCAAATTAAGAAATTAAATTTCCAACAATTATGTTGCAAAGAGCAGTTTCAAATATTCGGAGAGAAACAAAAAATTCATTAGAAAAAACTTTCCTGAGAACATCTTATTTAGCCCTAATCATGACCAGACCTCTGTGTAGCTCCCTTGCTCTAATTAAAAACAAGAAACGAGAGATGAAGCAAAGCAGCAAGATCTCCATCAGGGCTGACCCTGTGGCCCCAGCCTTACACTGCCGGGAAGGACTGGCAGAAAAAACAGAAGCTGAACAAGTCTCTTTGCCACATTGTTTATTCCATATCTTCTTATAAACCATCTTCCTCCTTCTTCTTCTCTGTCCTAACCCAAACTGTCATGGGACTTTGTCCCACAGATGGGTAAAACATTGTGCTCAGCACCAGGAATGTGGAATCTCCACCAACAGAGCTCAGGCACTCCTGAAAGCCTGCTGAGCACTTGGACAAGCTGGGAAGATCAGCATTCCACCAGCAGCAAGGACATTGTGTTTTGTCACACATTGCCACCTCCATGAGCACATCTGGAGATTCCACTGCTCTCCACAACCACCTGAAAGGAGGTTGCAACCAGGAGGGTTGGTCTCTTCTCCCAGATAAACAACGGGACAAGAGGAAACTGTCTCAAGTTGTGCAAGGGAGGGTCAGGCTGGATATTAGGGAAAAATTCTTCACTGGAAGGGCACTGGAACAGGTCCCTGGGGCATTGGTGGAGTCACCATCCCTGGAAATATTCAGAATATTCTGGATGTGGCATTTGGGAACATAGTTTAGTGGTGAACATGACAGGGCTAAGTAAATTGTTGGAGTTGAATGTCTTAGAGGTCTTTTCCACCTGTAACAACTCCATGGTGCTTCTACAGTCTCTCCTGGCAGCCGATGACCCACCTGGGTGTTGCCATTGCAGGATGCCCACAGCCCACCTGCATGCCTGGCAAGGAAAGACAGCTGAGCACAAGGAAGGAAAGGCACTTGTGTGTACAAAATCTCAAGATGAATCTTTCAAAGATTTCTGAAAGCCTACAGGGTCCCATGGCAAATCAAGGCATCCCAGTGTCAAAATCCAGCGTGATGCCAGCAGGTGTTTCCAGGGGTAAACAGGTCACTTAAGTGGTGCTGGAACAGAGAAGGAATTTCTCAGACCCATCAAGCTTGACCTAAAACTTACTTTGTTTTTAAAGTAACAAATTAACCAAATCATCCCTAAAATAAAGCCAAACCTCAGGGTGAATGATTTAAAAAGGGTCTGTGCACAGACTGTCTCAGACTAGGTGGGACCTTCACCTACTAAGCAAATAATTTAGGGCTATAATTATCCCATTTCCCTGTCAGCAGTACTACTGCTTACCCTAAACATCTCCATTTAGCTTTAAACCAAACACATTATTTACTTGATGGGAGGGAAGAGAACAGAAAGAGCGGCACAACCTGAACATTCATCATAGTTGTTTGTGCCCCTTGAAGGACATTGTTGAATTATTGCTATAAACATTCCACATTTGGCTAAATGTTGATATAAACAAGGATTTTTCCTCATTAAGGTAATTTGTTTCAGTCTGAGAAACTGATTTATCAAGAGAATTAGTTCAAGGCAGATATGATTTGTGTCTCTTTGTACTTGTAGATGTTTCAGCATAAACATCCCCATTAAAATTAAATTACTGCTAGTCTGATCCTACTAACAATAGCTTTCAGATACACTTCACATATGCAGACACAATGTCCTTGCTGAAATTTGGAGTTGTGCAGCAGAGTCCCAAGCTCACTGTTGTCTTGGTGCACAGGAGGCAGAGGAGTTTGGCAGATGCCCTGGGTGGCATTGAGACCTTCACATGGAAGGTTTGATGGCTTTAGGGGAGGACAGAGGGAAATTGTTTTCTCCTCCAGTTTTCCCATGAAGTAAAGATTTAAAAGGACTTTCTTGAGCTGGGGAGAGGATGTAACTAGACAATTAAAATAAAAAGTCTCTCCCTCCTTCTCTGATGTGGACTTCATGTAGTCCACAGAGGCAGGACACAAATCAGGTACCAGTGAAACCAATTGCCCCTGAACCAAGAAAGACTTGTCTGTAGCACCACGGTTCAGGAGTCAGTCCTTTATATAACACTTTATAATCTTCTTCTTTTTGTCAGAAAGAGGAGAAAAGTAGACACAGTGTTAGTTGTCTGGACTTCAGGACACACATCAGCCACCCATGCTCTCATTGTTCCTCTAACCCAGTGGAACCCTGGTACAGCTGCAGAGCTGACACAGAGAGGCACAGACCAGGAGACCTGTGTTCTTCTGGGACAGCATCTGGAGACCCAGCAAAAATGGATTGCACTAAAAAAATTGTGGCTTTGGACCCTTAATCACCATTCCACAGGTTCCTCAACCTTTCTTTCATGTAAATCCACCAGAGAAAGGTTCACAAGCACTACCAAAGCTACTGAACTCTTGCTTCTCCTGTTCTTACCACTGGCCCTTGGAGCACACCCACAAAGCAAAACTAAAGTGCAAATTCGACCCAGTGTACCCAGCTGCTTTGGAAGGTGCATGAAATGGGCAGCAGCATCAGCTGTAACAGGTTGCCTGAAAACCAGGTCTCTACTCAGGGATGTACTGAATAAAACTCTGTTACCATTTATTTGATTTCTGTGCTTGCTGATGTGAAGTAGCAAATACACATGGTGTGTTCCCCTGCTCCAAACGGACCAGTATTTGTTCCTTAGTTCTTGAGAGTCAGGGGTCACAGACCTGGATTTAGGATACCCTGGTTCATATGCTCTCACATGTTGGAAATTCCAGGGTAGTCAGTAGTGATCTTGTCATACCGATTTTGTTACCAGTCAATAATACAGAGTTTAATTTGATAAAGAAATCAAAGACTTCTAATCTTGACACAGAAAGAAATCAGGCATGAAAAGGAGTGGGGAAGCAGATCAATCTAGCTTAGGTCATGGACATACCTCATGTCTTAACTAACAGCCTCTCAAAGACTGAAGTACTTGCTGTTCAAAACACAGCTGAAAATGCCTGGATTTATCTTCAGTCAAAGGAAACAGGCATTTGGTGATTTAGGACAAGCCACCTTTCTATTCCCAGATCAATGTTTCAGTGATCAATCCTGTAGGAATGTTGAACATCTTCAAGCCACTGTTAATTGAGTCTGCTAATTACAGTGCTCAGTAATTCACAAACCATGGACATCACAGAGGCAGACAGATCACAGATTTACAGAGAGGGCCCTTGGGAAGTCCAGATTAGTCCCAGGACAACTTGAAAGGAAAGATAAGGAAGCTTAAGGGGACTCTTCCTCTCCTACAGCAGACGAATGAATTAGCAGAGAAGGCTCCAGCTCTGGTCAAAGGGAAGGGATAATGTGATGATGAAGTAGGTCTTCAATCACTGTGATGTATTTAAACGTCACTCTAAAGAAGATCTAGAGATGCAGGCAGAAAACAAAGAATCAGTCAAAATAATCGGGCAAATTTGAGGACACCATGGGTCGGTTGGACACAGTCTTTCTAGCACAACTTTTTTTCCCTTTCAAAGGTTTTTTTTTTATATATTGTTCATTGAAGAGACAGAACTTTTGTTTAATCAAGTTATTAATCTAATTTTATTATCTCATTTCTCTCACAGGGGAGTCTCATAGAAAGTGTTTTATTTTCCAGAGGCAGAAGGGTGTCACAGGGACAGGGAGGGAGTTGTGCTGCTTGACCAGGAGACTACAAACAGCTGAGGGGACTCTGCTGGCCCTACCAAGAGAAGAAAGTCCTTCCCTGGTCTCTGCCATCGGACAGAGTTTGACATGTGGACTGCAGCATCAGAATGTGCTCCAGTTACAACAGCAACCCTGGGGTCAGCGTTATGGTGGCACCCAAAGCTCCCAGGTGAGGAGTGGTGAGAATGAAACACCCTGTGTAAGGTGTGTGGTGACTGTCTAAGATCCTTTAGGGATGATCAGGCACCTGAGTCACTGAGAGGCAGGAGAAGAGCAGAGAAGCTCTTCCAACATGACCACAGTGCAACACAGGGACAAGAACATCACCTGGGATATGTCAGGGAGCAAAACAGCCCCATGCCAGGGCTGCATCCTGTCTCCAGAATCCATTTTGGGCCAGGGTCCATCTCTAGTCATTGAAATAACGGGAACAAAGACAATACATTGTGCTCTTCTATTTGGGGTTTGAATTTCACATCCTCTGGCATAAATCAGAGACACAAGGCTCAGGGGAACACGGGGTAAGGAAAAGCTTTTTTGCATATTGTTTTTCAGGAGTAAATACTTACCTCAGGATACACTCACACAGGTGAGGTACTACTGTATAGAAAACAAACATAACATTTCACTTGTAAATAACTGGTAGTTAGCCAGCAATTCATTAACATCTTTGGCCTTCATGGAAATATTTATTTCAGGGAAATACAAAGCATATACATCACCTGGGAGGGGAGAGTGGGAATGAGGAACTTATCTCCCAGAGCATGAGAAGATACAGAAGTCATGTTGCCTTACACTTCTCATGATGTTTGGCTGTCAGCAGCTGCATTAAGTGGGCTGCATCCATTACAGGGATGGAGCTGTCAGCAAAATGAATTAGAGGCTTATTGGGCCATAGCTGCATTTTATATTCTCCTGGCAATTCATTTTCTGTCTCACATGCTCATGAAAAGTAGGCTGGGAAAAGGGGGCATTAGTGCCTAAGAACATAAAGTATGTAGATTATTTTTCCTTTTCACAATGGAATAATGTGGGGTTTTACAGCAATTTAAACACACCTCTTTTTTCCCCCCTTTTTTTCCCCCATATATCCCACTACTAAAGAGCAGCTGTCATCCTAAACCTTAACTAAAGATTATTTGGAAAGAATAATTAATGGCTATGAGATAACACCCTGTCTACAAAGCTAGGTAGTTAATGAGTAATAACTGATGTACTTGTGGCTGTAAACAAATGTGTGTCCACTTTAAACTGAAGAACAGACACAAATCCTAATCCACCTGGAACACCAATAAATGGGCATAGCAAAGTTCAAATATGAATTGTCTTGGTCCTTCACACACCAGTTCTGGAGGAAGGAAAAAAGCCAAATAAATCAGATTTTAATCTGCCCCCACCACTCCAATACGGTTGGTGTTTTTTGGGGAGCAGTGCTGTACATTCTGGAGAAATACCCATTCACTGAAGAAACACTGCCAAGGGCTCTTCTAGAGTACTCACCAGCACAAGAAAACCTTGTTGCTCTTCCCAGAGGAGTTGTACAACACAAGTGGGGCTCACAGAGGGGCCAGCAAAGCAGCAGAAGGGTTGCCAGGGGTCCACGTGTCCATCCTTGTCCCCATGGCTGTTACACCTTCTGCTGCTCCTGTTACTTGCCTCCTGTGAGGGACTGACACCGAGGAAACTGTCCAAAAGTTTCTCTTTTTTTACCAAAAATTTCTCTGCTGCCTTGTACTGGCTTGAATCCAGCCTCTAAATGCCCAAATACATAGAAAGATCTCAGGAAAGGTGAGAAAGAACAAATTTATACATATTTTATTGCTTTTAAAGCTTAAATACTGAGTATTTTAGAATACAGCATAGAAAAAGATAGTGTATACATGTAGGCATTTATTTTACGCAGTTCCATGGTTTTCTGGGGTCAAGAAACTCTAGTGCACATGTATTTTACCAGCAAGAAAGAAAGGTGGGAGGTAAGAGGGGAAAATGCTTGTTGGGTGAGCACGTATCTCTGTCTATTTTGCTTCCAAAACTCTGAGCATTGCTGGCTGTATCAGTTTAAAACATCACAGCACCCAGAATTGGAGGGGAGAAGCCTGTGAGCTGTGTGCAGGCTCAGGGAACAGGCTCACCTTCACAGCTCATTGGCATTGGGCTGGAGGACTGGGATTGTACAAAGGCAATGTGTTTCCATCCATCATTTTCATGAGAGCACAAAACACCCACATACTTTCCTTAATACAACAAGTTGTGTGTTGAAAATGCAAATTCCCTGTGTGAGAAGTGGGGCAGTTCAACCATCCTGACCTCCCCTTCAGAGAGTTGAAGACCAGGATCTAACAAGGCTTGAGTGGAAGTGTCTCATATGCTGTCACAAAAATACGGCAACACTGCCCTCCGAATTTTTCTTGCTAACTCAGTCCATCTCTTGGTGCCATTGTTTGTTCAGTAACTTGTGGCTGAGCTCACTGACACCACCTTAGGGAAACACTCCAGAGGACAGAATTTTTCTCTATCAGTCCTCGTCCTACAGCCCTCGCCCATCTGTTACCCCTGAGTTTGTGTGCACAACGTGGTGACAAGAGCTCAGTGCTCTGGAGGTGTCACCTCACCCTTCAGAGAGCTCAGGACAACTCTACAGCACAGGCTGGGAACTCTGGAGTGTTGCAGGAAAATGTTCAAGTGTTATAGCACTGTTTAGGAGCCTCCGGGCCTGTCTGGGGTTCCCGAATGCACTTGTAGTATGAAATTAATTTTGAACTTTGGGTTGTAATGTGAATGAGATCTACAAGTCCGAACAAGTTACTGTGAAAAACAACAAGACATTAAAAACAATAATTAAAAAAAATTAGTCTAATTCCCAGTCTAAGGAAATGGGTAAATGTAATGATTTTATTTTTATTATGCTAAGCAGCTCAACATGCAATCAACAGCAGACTGTATATGCAAGGCTACAAACCTCCAGCACCTCTGGGCTCCTTCCAGGCAATTCATCCATCCTTCAAAGGCAAGAACTCTAATAAAGAGATGAGGTGGATAATTCCAAGCAATTCCATAAATCACAAAATTGTCCTAAATTTGTTCATTTACATTTGTGGAACAACACCCTGACTCTTTCCTTCTGAATTAGCCCCAGATTCTGTTCTGTCAGTGTTCTACTGAGGCCCTGGCACAAGTTTCCCAGAGCAGCTGTGGCTGCCCAATCCCTGGAAGTGTCCAAGGCCAGGTTGGACGGACTTGGAGCAACCTGGGGTAGTGGAAGGTGTCCCTGCCCATGGCAGGGGTTGGAACGAGATGATCTTTTAGGTTCCTTCCAATCCAAACCATTCTGTGATTCTCTGAAGCCATTTTGCTTCTGAGTCTCCTGATCCAGAAGTAAGAGAGTTTTTGATCTAGCCATTTGTATTTGGGGTCAACCAGTCCAACTGCAAATACAGGCAAGAGCTGCACTTGGACTTGGAGTAATTTGACTTGGAGTAATTTCCCCCAAATCAAAGACTCAGGAACCAGAAAAGGGAGGTGTGGAGTTTGCAGGTCACCTCTGAATGCAGATGAGATTATTGCAGTCCCAGTGAAAAGCTCCTGTTGTGCAGCAGGCGATTTCCAAGTGTTAATCAAGGAGCCAGTTTTGCCAAGCAACACCCCGGCTCCCAAGATCATCATAAATACTTGAGCATCCTGCCAAATTTCAGTGTGAACAATAAAGCATTTTCTGTTATCAGAGCACAAAACCCACTCTCAACTACTGTGAGTTGCCCCTTAACTTTAATTCCAGGCACCCCCCAAAATCATTATTCCTGGCAGGAAGGGCTCACTGGAGCAGCAGCAGCCAAGCCTGGCCTGGAGAGCTGGAGGCCTGACATTAATAAGGTGCTCTATGCCTGAAAGACCATAAAGGGAAAACCTTAACTAGGTGTTATAACAAGGGGATATGAAGTGTCACAAAGTGTGTAAATGTCACAAGCTCTCTATGAGGCCTCTCTGTTAAAAACCTGCCTCATCTCAACTCCTCTGGGTAAATTATTTCCCTTCTGCTGCTGCTCTTTGTAAAATAGTTTGATAACAAGAATGAAAATGATAATTTCAGTGGTGTGTGTGCTGGCAGCTTTGTTAGGATGGCAGCACAGATCACAGCACTGAGATCAGGGAACATGTAGCCTGATAAAAAACAAACATGTATTGCCATTAAAAGCTGTTTACAGACTGCTGCATGTGTTTCAGATACAACATAAACCCTGCTTCCTGCCACCAGCATTTACACCCTCACAGTTAAGCATGTTCTGAACTTTATGCACTTGGTAAGTTGTGGGATTGTTTCCATGGATTAATGCCTGTGGGTCTGGGGGGCTGTAAAGCCAATCCAGCAAGACCTGAACCCATCACCCCAATGGAGCTGATCATTGCACGAAGCACTTTGTTAGGCAGGTGTTGACCCCTGCAAGATGGTGTTGGACCATAGAAGGAATATCTCTGGAAAGACAAGGGCAGTGTTTTGGGGGGACTAGGCTGATTGGACTCAGAAGGATAACAAAGCCCAAACCCTGGCCCTGCAAAGGACACACTAACAATCCCACCATGGATGTGAGAGCATTGTCCCAAAGCTCCTGGAGCTCTGGCAGACTTGTGGCTGTGGCCATTCCCTGGAGGTGTTCAGTGCCCACCACTCTCTGGGGGAAGAACCTATCTTCTGAGATAATCTGTTAAAGAGGATGTGATAGATTGTAGGTATGTAAAAGTTGGTTCTATTTTTTTAAAAAAATTCACCATTACTCCATTAGAACCAAATATTCCATAGTAGTTCTTAGGGACCGTTTTAGTGCCTAATTCCTGGTACAACCAGAAATCTTAGAATAATGGAATGGCTTGAGTTGGAAGATTGAGTTCTAACCCCCTTGCCCTCCCAGGCTGCTCCTCATTCTGCACTCGGCCAGGGCAAGTCCCAGCATACAGAGGCCACCACCCGGGTGCTGCTGACAGCCACCGTGCCCCTACTTCAGAGCTGCCCTGAATGTCCCACAGGCTACACACAGCCCTGTCCCCACTGCCAGAGCAGTGTGGAAGGCTTCCCTCACGTCTTGTTGTTAATGAGAAGAAACCTGAAGTGCTGCACAGAGCACCTTCCCCAGCCCAGGCACCACCATGCCTGCCTGTGATGAATTAGGGCTGTGCTTGAACCTAAAGACCAGCATATTAACAGTTAATTAGGAGTTGATAAATAGCAGAGTCACACAGCCCCTCTGATTTAGCTGGTTTTCAGCAGCTGCCCTTCTCCTGTATCTTGACACAGCAAGTGTTTATGTGCATGAACAAGTGCCTGAGTGGGTGCTGTGCCTGGGCTTTGTCAGGGCCACAGCTCTCCTGCCGCTCCCTCCCTGCCACGGCTCTCCTTGACACAGCAGCTTTATCTGCATTTATCCCCCAGATAAAGAGACGTGACAGGGCTCTCAGGGAGAAGCTGGGGCATGTGGTGGGAGTGAAGGGAGTGTTTCCCAGTCTATTCCTTGGCAAGGTCTGGTTCACTCCCATGGAGACACTCCTGGACCTGAAGTCTCCTCTCACCAGGAATAATATCTCATCTGACCACTTCAGACAAGCTCTTGGCTCTGAAGAGGGGTGTTGTAACAAAAAGTGGGGACTGCAATTTGTCCCTCCTCTATACAAGGGCATTTTTCTTAACTCCTGCAGAATTCACTGGATGAAATTCTCCAAGTCAGTGAGAGCAATTTCACTTCGTCCACTTCAGGCAAGAAAAAACCCTTCAGTGAGGTTTCTGCAGCTGGACCCTGACAGCCTCTTTCATGTCTTGGCACTGCTGGTGGTTGCAGAGCACCAGGGGAGGGTACCAGGTAAGGCACAGGTTTCCCAGAGAAGCTGTGGCTGCCCAATCCCTGGAAGTGCCCAAGGCCAGGTTGGATGGGGCTTGGAGCAACCTGGGATAGTGGAAGGTGTCCCTGGCCATGGCAGGGGGTGGAACTGGATGATCTTTAAGGTCTCTTCTAACCCAAACCATTCCATGATTCCATGATAAAACCAAATTAAAGGATAAAATAACTAAATTTTGTTAAACCTGCATAGGACAGGAAGAGCTGGATGTTGGCAGGACCACCTCAGGCCCACGAAGGCCAATAACTACGCTGTGTGCAGGGTGTAGATGAGGGTGTTGGTATCTCCATGCACACCCAGCTGTCATTCCTCTTCTTCACCTGGAAGTGATAAGGTTGGAACAACTCTTTGAACTACACACCTGGTTTGGATCTGACCAATATGTGATTCCAAAATTTCAAAGGTAATAAGGCTTTAGGGTTTTTTCCTTAAGAAGAGGAAGCTGCAGTGTATGTACAGAGTAGAGTCATAGAATCATTTAGGTTGGATAAGACCTTTGCGGTAATGAAATACAACTTCTTTAGACAACCAGCATATTATGAAATATTCCCCTTTACTGTACCTCCTCTTTTTCACTGTGTCACATTTTTAACTAGCTGGTGGGTTTCTAGCTCTGCAGGGTATGTGGCCTCCAGCAGTTCACGTAAGCTGTATGGCCTATTCCAGAAATTACTAGATTTGGCCAAACCCCATGAGATTAGACCCAAAATACTACTCTTAATTTGAAGGGTCTGTATATTCATGAAGCAGTCTCTAAAAGTATCCCTGTTAATAAATACATACATCAACAAAATCCCTTAAGTGCCTTAAAGGTGATTAAACACACACTCAGAATAAATTAAATTCACTGTAGCTTTTAGACATTTCTCTAAGTGACTTGAATAGGTTTGCTTTCCCTTGGAAATAAATAGAACAACTGTGTGGCATTCATATAAGAGCATTGCTTCTCTCAATAAAAGCACATTCAATCAAATCCAGAAATCAACATTTAAATAACATTACAGCCAGGCTTAAACCAACAAGCAGAAAAGGGTGCAGTGAGGCAGTGATACCACCTTCCTCCCCAGTCCTGGTTTACAAAAAGAAGGGCACTACTGTGAAAGAGAACCAATTTCCAAGTTTTGCTCTGGGCGTCTCTGTGGCTTAGCTCCAAGGGCCATGCAATTGCTTATTGTATTCAACTGGCATATTGGAGATATGAAACAAGATGGAAACTTGCTTTGGAAGCTGTGAAACAGTTATCAGTCTCTGAGGTGAATGATAATCTGCAAATACTAATATTCATTCTAATTAAGGGCAGCAAGTGGAATGGAATACCAGTTATCCCGTTCCCATCCATCCTCACTCCCTGTGCAATCTGAGAGAGGAACCAGGCCAACTCAGATGAATGCCTCTATAGTTGCAGGCTCCTCTTACTATCAGAAATGTAACATTTAAGGACCTGAAATAAAATCCAGGCTACTGAAAGAGTCAGTAGGAATTCCTTCTGTAAGGGGCAAATGAACTTTGGACCAAGTCCTTAAGAACTGACCAAGGAATTCTCAGACAGTTTTTGTCTCTTCCCAGTTCAGTAGCATCCTGTACTGCTTTGCCTCAGCTTTTATTATTCCCCACAGAGCATATTAATGAATCCCTCTTCAGTTTTCAAATTGAGTTCTTAACTCTCAACTTGAGTTTCAAGTTGAGTTCTTAGTGTCTACAGCCAGAAAATAAAGGGTTTGATCTGGTTGTATGTAACTATTTAATCATATTTCTATATCCCTGAGCACGCACATAGTTTTAAGCAACAGTTTTAAACTTTTATTTATCTATCCTTAATATTCTACACCATTCCTTTGGTTGCTGTCTGAGATTTTCCCAAATTGCCTTCAAGAGGATGTGATCTTTCAAGGTTTGAGCTCACAGTAGCAATCTCAATCTCCTGTTATCTTATTAACTGTGTGTTCTCATAGGATTAACACTGTTCTGCAGCAGACCCCAAGTGTCTGTGGGAACAACCAGAGGTTATATTTAACCACGTAATTTGGGCTCCCTGTTTAAGTAAAGGAAACAATAATGGTGGCCTTAATTGCAGAAATTACCAGCTACTCGGGGTTTGACATGTGCTTAATGACCAGGCAGGTGGAAACACTAAGCCTAATGCCACTTGGCAGACAATTGGAATTGATAATCACCTTTCAAAAAGCCATTGGTGGTAATCTGTTACGAACAGATTTGGATAATTCCAAGCAGAAGGGTTATGCAGCTTTAGGACACAGTCCCCAGTGGTGGACAGGAGTGGAGACTATTCACATTGAAACAAACACAAACCCTGTAAAAGCAACCATGATGCACCAAAAGACAATGTTGTTTCCATCATTAATGCTTTTTATAGAGGGTGCTTGCTTTCAAGTAGTAATGCACTGCACATTATCCTCTGCCCTATATTATTGCCTTATATTACCCTGTTTATCATATTCCATGTCCTATTTGTGCTACACACTCCCAAATAACATTTTTCCTGAAGCTGTGATGAATTATGCTGGTGAGTTGTTCAGTCTTAAAACTGGATCTCTCTTCTCCAGCAGGAAAGAACCTCCCTGTAGTGGAAGAAAATATCTCAAAGGGGTAACTGTAGAACTGATATTGAACAGATCAGTATCAGTGGGTATCCCAGGTGAATTTTCTTGTGTGAAGGCATGCAGGAGGGCTTGCCCAAGTCTGTCTTGTTTCTTTGCTTTCTGTCTCTCCAATAGCTTGGCCAGTACTTTTCCTTTTTCAATCTTGAAAAGTATTTCAACAGAATTTGCAGCTATCTTATATATTACGTGATTTGTGTGGACAGCCTTGGTCTATCCTAACCGAAATATTAACTGGATCCTATACTGAACCTTTTTGTTATCTAAACAAAGCCATAGCAGAATGTGATAGTTTTGAGGAAATGTGTAATCACTAGTATCACTTTTCCTGGTCTGCTCTCTAAAAGACCTCCAATTTTCCTGGGCAAAGTAGCCTATCCAGTACTTCAACAGGTTCCAGCTTTACCTTGGGATTAGTTTTCCAGGTAAAATAAGGAAACCGAAGGTGGAAAGCCATTACTAGACTTGTGCATGGTTCTCTACCCAGTTTGACCAAGTCAGGGCCAAAAACTTGGTGGTTTGCATTATGTCCTTACACAAGGAAGAGCATAAGAAAACCTTCAAGATCTGTGATTGGTATAGAAAATCAAACACTTCCTGTGGAAAGGCAACCAGATTTGATGTGAAAAAAAAATTTAACTGTTCTATTAACAGTGGTAAATCTCCTGCATTTTTATGGTGAAATTCTGAGCACCTTTGTAAGTTCAGTCATGAAATCAGACACACACAAATAACGTACCAAATCTAAAATGTAAAAAACTCCTTGTGTTTCATACCCATTCCCTATCCACCTGAAGCTTTTGGGAAATATTTTGCTAGACAGCTCTGGAGTTTGTTCCAGGTTTGTTTCTTTGCTATTTTGTCACTGGAGGAACAGAAAGATTCTGAGGTTTCGTGCCAAAGATTAGTCTTGCCACAACACAGCAAAAGGCAGGTTTTTCATGCTTCCATTCATTCCTTGGCAATTTGAACCATTTCAGTAGGAGCAGAAACCACCTCTTGGCTAGGCAGCTAAGCTGATACCACTGTGAAATGACTCTCTCTCCAGGTAAAACTTCCAGCATCACCTAAATGATTTAGGTGATCTACTCCAAGAAATTTGCGTATACAAGTCACAGAACCAACCTCTTCCTTGCTGTTTGCAATATCCACAAAACATCACCACACTAAGTGAAGAAAATCACTTGATAAACCCCAAATCATTCTTCTGTCAAAGCAAACAACTGAGTAGTGCTTTGATGTAAAGTGAAGTGGTTTTAGACACTCACCAGGATCTAAACATCTCCCATGAAAACCTCGCAGCCTTCAGCAGCTTCAGTGTCGGCAGAGGGAAGTCAAGGAGCACGCAGCAATGAATGAAGCCCTGCAAGTGTGGAGAGAGGGGCTTTGATGAAATAAGCTCGTTAGCCAAACGCCCATGCTATGGAGGAGAATCATATTCTGCCTTGCCTCTGATTTTGTGTGGCTCAATTGGCGTTGGCGTTATTCAAAGGTTTGAATAAGCACAGGCCAGCATGAGTGGGTTCAGACCAACCAACAAACAGTGCTGCATCACAAATCATTGTTTGGTAAGTGAAAACCCAATCAGCCCCGTGTGGACACACCTAAGCACCGCTCAGGTTTTTGCCCTGCTGAGCACAGGCCCTGCATTGAAATCCTGCTCTGGTGTCCCAGTTGCATGCTGGAAAGCACATGGAAAAAACACTGTGCAAGGTGCTTCTGGAGTAACTTCCTAAAAGTTGGACCTTTGTCTGGAAGGGTAAAACATTGCAAGGTGGATTTCCAGATCTGCTGGAGTCAGTGCTATAACTAAAATACATTTCTTGTGGCATCCACGTGGGTATACAGGAGGGAAAAAAGGAGAAATCACCTTTTCAAGTAAAGCCAGCTTTTGTTCAGGAAGGCAGCATCACCACAATGCTGCTGGTTAAAGCACAATGGTGAAGCCAAGACTGGAAAGGAAAAGCAAAAAATGTACTGAGCAGAAAGAAATTAATAGATTCTTAAATTTTATTTTTTATTGTCCTTCTAACTTATTACAAAACTTTTGACCAATTTTCCTGCACTGATATAGCCTTTAGAAAGAAAAAGATTGATTAATAAGAAATATTTAGAGTCCTATTGCTGTCCAGTCTACCATATTTCACTCAGGACAATTAACTTTCCCTAACATACAGGGGAAAATGAACATTAAAAGCACGGCCAAAAGGGGGCCAGAGGAAAATTTGTATTTTCACTCACAAAATTAGGACAGAAATGAATGGTGGAGTATAATCTAAACAGAAAAAAATAAAAGTAAACGAGGCTCAATACAATTAAATAAAATAAATTTTTTTTCTTTGGAGTTTTTAATTGGCTAAATATCTACCTAATTACAAAAGGAGGATATTTAAAGATGTTTTAAAGGCCATTAAAGAAAGGCATACATTATATAAATCCATTTAATAGAGAAATCACTTTCAGAAAAAGTAAAATGCAATGATAGAGAAGAAAACAAGCAGCCCTACTCCTTCAAACTCTCCCACAAGCTTTCTGCATCATGAACAAACGTGTTTTCATCCCAAAGGAGTTGCATATTTGAAGAAAGATGAAGCATGAGAAAATGGAAGATAATAGTGAAAATCCAAATATAACCTTCCATGAACCTCAGCCACTTGGCAAATAGCAATGATGTAGAGTGATTCTGGAGATAAGAGAGCTGGTAATAAAATCTGAACATCAGGTTCTCAGTAGTAAAGAAGTAACTTTTATAGCTAAAAATACTTTCCATGCAAGGAAAAAAAGCAAGTCCTAAATTACTTTGTAATTTAGTGACATACCTCAGATGATACTTGTTTCTTGCCCAACAGATACATAACCAACATCTCTTTTCACAAGCAATGATATCTTTTGACCAACCTAAGGATGTCTCACTCACTGGAAATGCACACAACTACAAAAATGTCACTAGAAAAACCTGCAACTAATGATTTCATCTATAATTTTAGAACTATTCCAGGTTCTATTTTGATGCTTTTCTGGTACAGGTATTCCATATCAATAGGCTGTAATCACAACCAGGTTTCTAAATATTTTTTTTACAATCAATTTTCTCAAGCTTTTCAAGCAAACCACTTGAAATCTTTACTTTTCTCATTCGACAACCAGGATTTCTCAGGACTAGTCCTACAGTTGGACTCAATGATCTTTCAGGTCTTTTCCAAACTTTACGATTCCATGATTCTCTGATGCTATGTATGTCCCAAAGTCTGGCATCCTGTCTCCTCTGCACAGAACACCCCTGGTTGCCTTCAGGAAAAATGATGGACAGAGTCCTTTGAAGGCTCTCCTGAACTGTGAACAAGACTGGAAAGATTCCATTGTTCACTTGCCATATGCTGGAAGCATCTCTGCATCCCCTCTTGCAGCAGCTGATCCCACCTGTCAGTGCAGTATTCCGGGTTTCGAGCAGAACTGGGGACCACCTGCAATCACCCAGGTACATCCTGTAGCAGCAGTTCTGCCAAAAAGTGTTCTTCAGCAAACTCAGCTTTGCAAAAGAGCTGGGGCTGTGGGTGTTTTTGGCTTTCAGGTATGAGCTGGTCGCTCCTTGCAGGTGCACAGTCCTTCTAAGATGGGCAGCTCTCCTGCATTCCAACTCACCGTAAAATACAGATATATTTTGAAGTTCACCACCACTGTAGAGTGAAAAGTCATTTATCCCATGGCCACAACAGAACACTGACAGCTATCACCTGGCAGAGTGGGTTCTTTTTCCGCTTCTTGACTCTATGTGTGTGTTTGAAAAATAAAACACATTGCCAGAAAGTCAGCACTTAACACAGGTCTATTCTCTTTGCACTTGGGATTGAATCCAAAATGGAGAAGCAGCAAGACATGGGACAAGTGCTGCCCATTCCTCTCCACAGGACACCCTGTCAGGACCCCCCGTGCCTCTATCTGGGCACCATCCCAGGGCCATTCTCCCTCCACAGGTGATGGCTCCCCAGACTGCCTGCCCAAATGTTCAGGTGCAGTGAGCAGATAAATAACTATATGGACAGCAAGCAAGGTACTAAACTTTAGACTGGAGCCTAAAAAGCCACACCAATTCATCCAGGAAGAATTTCACTTAAGAATGTGTTTCGCATGTAATTCTCCACTTTTTAAAAGTGTTTTTTTATTGATGCTTCTAAGAATGAGCACTGCTTTCAATTGCATTCCTGACTGTGATATAAGTAAGGTACACAGAATGGAAGTTTGCCATAGATAGAAGGAGTTGAGAATTTGTTGTGATAGGTAGGAGAGAGCTCAATGATCAAAGCATTGGAAGTCATTCCCCTCCCTTATTCCAGGCAGGAGCCAAAGTCTGCCTTGTGCCTGAAGCAGTGAGATTCATGGGCAGGAGCAGCCCTTATGCTGGAGCCCTGCTGGTGACACAGCAGTCTCATTGAGCAAGGCACTGGATAAATACACAATCAAATTCCTTTTTTTCCCTTCAAAGCACCCAATTCCAAATAATCCACCATGAAAAAAAAGCAAGCCAGCAGCAATGGATATTATCTGCAAATATCATCAGGAAATTCAACACAGCACAGTTTTAGCTTTGATCTCACCAACTTCTAGGAATTTAAACATTTTTCCACATACATACAATGTTTCCCAAAGATTCAAAAAACCCACAAACTTTTATAACAAGTAGATTTGTTTTGTTTTATTCCCCTACACGAGATTCGGGGCTAAACATTACTTCAGGTCAGAAATTCTCTGATCAGAATTACAGGACCATGAGCTGCGCCACAAACTGGTACTCTAAAACAGGACATAACATTTCATCTGCTCCTTTCAGTGAACAATATGTATTCAGAATACACTGCTTTCCTGTACAACATGGAGACTATGCAGGAATAACACCCCACTTCAGCCTAATTCCACAGTACAGCCTTCGTGCTTGCCTATACTAGGACAAGTTCTAACCCTAATGCTCAGGTGACAAGCCAAGCCTAACTCAGGCAGCCCAAACTAGAAACATAGTTTGTAAGCATCAGTTAATAATAAATATTGAATATGGCTTTATGATACACAGAGAAAAATCTCCACTTTTGCTGCTACATGTCATATGTGTCTAAATCAGGAAATGTATGTAGCCATTAATCACAGTAATGGGTCACCTCTTGTTAAAAATCTCATTTCCATGGAATTTCTGCATTATGATCACAGAATTGCTGAGGCCGCATCACACCTCTTGAGATCATCCAGATCCTTGGGTATATTGCTCATGGATGTGTCCAGGTTTTGATTACCTCTGAGACCAGGCCCCTATTACCCCTCTGGGCAACCTGTTTGAGTGTCTGACCACCCTGACTGCAAATCTCCAGCATTTCCACCTCTGCCTCTTATTCTGTCACTGTAGAGTCTGGCTCCATCTTTTTAAATCGTTGTCCCTTCATGTATTTCCACACACTGCTAAGTTTCCCTTGAGCCTTCCTGTTTCAAGATTTAAAATGTAGAAACCAAACTGTCTTATTAATTAATTAATTAATTAAGGATTTATTAATGACTATAGATGAATTGGAGGCCTTACCCATGGCTACCTCATGAGATACCTGAAACTGTCATTGGTTCTGGAGTGAGAGGCCAAGTCTCAAACGTGACACTTGCTCTGAAGTTGTCATTCACTGCAGAAATGTGATAATTTGATGTCAGAACTTCCAGAATGAAGCAATGCCCTAGAACAGAGGTAATCCTATTAAGATAACAGTCAATGTAATCGAACAGGTGAAATCTCCAAAAACTTTCTGGAAGGTGTCTGGGCCTTGTCAATACCCTCCATTTGCTGTCACTAGAGAACAAATTGCAAACCAGCATCAGTCACCAGTAGAAAGGCCACGTGCTGCCAAGTGACTTCAAAGGCAGTCCTGCGTGTGCTGCATGTGTGCTGCTGCTTTGATTTACAATGGCACCAGTTACTTAAGCTCAACACCACTGCTTCAAATCCATGACCAAAGCCTAAAATAATGAAGCAAAACATTTTTGATGGGATTATTTTCTGTGCCTTCTGATTTATGATCCATAAGGCTTCCAATATTTAGGCAATCTCGCATGCATTGGGCCTACAGTTTGTTTTGAAGTAAGAGATGATTCACAGAATTATTTGCCTGCAGAGTCTGGGTCATTAAGCAAAAGTGAAATATTAGGAAAACAATCATAAATTTCAAGTGTTAACCACACTGCCACCATACATAGAGGAGCAAGGCTTTGTTTTATTCCTCCTCATGAGATTCATGGCTAAACATTGTTATATGTCAGGCATTCTCTGGTCAGAACAACAGGACAATGAGCTGGACCACAAAACCGGTGCAGGAAAATGCAGCACTTTCAAATGGCAACAGCCCATTTCCCACCTCCAAGCTGACTGCCAGGCTGAACTCCAATTGAACAACCAGCACCAGTATCAAAAGCTCAGATAAATTCTACACTGAGATAACTTTAAAATATCTCCCTTTGACCAAACATACCCAAACTGCACAACTTTTATATATGTATATATAATGTATTAAAGCAAAACCTAAAATTCATCTCCTTAGGAACATTATCCTTGAAAGCAGCTATGGATAATGCTGGTGTGAAATGAGAAAAAAAAGTCATGGATTACATTCTTCACCTTTTTATTATACACAGAATTCTAGTATCTATAATGTTTTAAAGTACTTATATACACTATAGTCTAATATGATTTATTTGGTTATTGCAATAACATTTTAGTGCCATTTTATCTGAGAGTTCATGGAATGTTTTAAAATCCAAGCCTAATGGAAGCAAATCAATCATCACATTTTCAAAGAACAAATTATTTAAGTTTTTGTACTACACAGAGCTAATCACTGCACAGAGATATCCGATTGTTTTGACTGATGTCATTCATTTCTTTTTAGGCTGCCCTGATTGATAGTCTAAGTGCTGAAGTTAACCAGACAAATGGATATGTACTTCTGGGGTATTTCCAGCCCAGCTGCCTTTTCAGCACTAAAAACTTCATACTCCTGATAGCAACTCGCAGCTGCTCCTGCTCAGGCAATTGAAATTAAAGCTGGAACTGAATGTGACAGCCGACACTTTTTCCTCTTACATTAAGGATTTTGTCCATGATGCCTCCAAGCAATCACCAGTAATAAATGAGCTGTATTAAATCCACATCTATATTTGAATATGTGGTGGCCTGCTTTCCAAGTTCCCACTTTCACATCTTCAAACACTCATTAATAGCATTGCTGAGACACCCAAGTATTATTGTATCCAAGTCTTCCTCTCCTCTCTGGACTGGGATCCAATGCTGTGTCTCATTTAGGCTGTTGCTTTTGATAGCTAGAAAAGTCCTCTGTGTGCCAAAAACTAGCTACACTGCATCAGGGGAGCTGCTTAACAGAAATCTGCAGGATGATTACCTGATTAAGACAAGCAAAACTTGGCTTATTACATGCAAAATCAGTAATAGCCACACAAGCTTCCCCAAATTCAGTGAGATCTAACAGAGGCCAGGTCCAGCTCAAAGTACTGACAAGATCCTTTTACTTTAATGTACTACATTACTGTTTTATTGGCTGACATGTACTATAAAGAAATTTGGGAAAACTTTGCATAAGGAATTAAAGGAAAAGCTTGCATACCCATAATTTTTCATTATGCAGTCACTGGCCCAAATATATAATTGGATCCAAGGAGTCACATTCAAAGACACTAAAGCACAGATATATTTGACCTTTATGCTATGACAGCAAACATAAGCAATTATACAACTTTTGATTGTTTAATCTAAATTTACATTTTAAAGTCTCTCCCAGACTTTACTTGAAGTATCAGCATTGTTCCTTTTTTTAATGCTAATTGGAAGAGTTTTCAGGCTCTGAAAAAGTATGAGTGACTTTGCTGTTGTTTAGATGTGGATTTTAATACAAACACAAACTGCACAGACCTATAGTCAAGATAAGATGATAAAGCTGGAAATTGGAGAGTGGTTCAGCACCTCACAAAATGCAAGCATCTCTTTGTGAAGATGCATTTTTACTTGTACATGTGAGGTTCCTGAAATCTGTTTCCTGCATACAGATTGTTTGAGCAAGAATGCAAACACATGTAGACATATGTATGTATGTATAGGATGAAAAATAAAACATTACATCGCATTTTTCATATCACAGGATGGTTTGAGTTGGAAGGGATCTTAAGGAGTATCTTGTTCCAACCCCTGCCATGGGCAGGGACACCTTCCACTGTCCCAGGGTGATCCAAGCCCCATCCAGCCTGGCCTTGGACACTCCCAGGGATCCCGGGGCAGCCACAGCTTCTCTGGGCACCCTGTGCCAGGGCCTCCCACCCTCACAGGGAACAATTCCTTCCAATATCCCATCTAAATCTACCCTAATTCATTTTAAGGACATATCTCACAGATTTATCCCACTCAACAATAAGAAAAGAACAGATTCTTGAAGAGCAGTTTCTACCTACCCCAGCACCCTCAGTGGTTTTGTATAGAATGAAATGCACTTTCAGAATGTATGTTTTTGCTATACATCCAGGAAGCTGAAAACTCAAATATTCTCTTCATACACTGACATATCTTTCTAAGGATTTCTGGCAAAGCTACTGCTCAGAGATCTCCAATTGCCTCCAAGATCCATGTTTACAGTACAGGAATCACTGATACGATATAATGTGGCTTTTGCAAATGGAATTTTAACTGTGTGCCACCTGACAGAAGTACTCATATAAGGTTCAAACACTAATTATGTTATTCTAGTAAAAAAATCTGCCCTGTCAGCTGTGACTTAAAGGTCACTGCTGCTCTGCAAGAAAAGCAACAGCAAAGCACAAAGCAAGTACAGAGAGTTACGGGTAACAATGGCAGGTATTAGATCCAGCAAAAATGACACAGATATAAGAAACAACAGTGCAGCACCTAGTTTTACCAAAATCCATAATTAAAAAAATACATCCTCACATAAATCAGCCTGCCATGCATTAAACAAAATATTGCTAGAAACTACCTTCATTGGAAGAAACCACTTCCAATTTCTGCAGTGCCTTCGGAGGGCCCAAGCCAAATGGCTCACCAACCATAGAAACATCAGGAGTATTATAAACCCGGGCAAAATGAAGAGATTTTCTTCAAAATGTGCGTGTTGAAAGGCCAAGTATATTTGCAAGGGTAAAATCCTGCTCCTTTTCAAAGCAATTAGGTAACTCACTGCAAAGCCAAGGGTTCTGAAATCCAAAGAGATAAATAAAAAAAGAAATAGAAAATAGGTATTTTCAACAACCAAAACTGTCATGCTGCGGTTTTATTAATTCACATTATTTCACTAAATTAAAAAAATTGAGTGATTACAAAACAAGTATTTTCAGGTAGCAGGTAGGTATTGATATGAAAAATTAATTCAGGCCCAAACTTGGGTTGATTCCATGAATATTCAGTTGACACTGGACATGCAATTGCTGCAGGCTCCACACTGTCACATCATTATTTGGCAAACTGGAAAATGCTGGACTAAGACTTGCATTTCATCCAGAATTTCAAAGAGAAGCACCTGTTCTTATTTTAGAAGCAGAAAATGGAAGATCCTAAGTTAGGACAGTGTATATATATACACACATATATATACATTTTTAAAAATTATATTTCATTATAGCTGGCTGCAGCATTTGCCAGAGAGATGGACAGATTAAGCAGAAACTTTTATTAAGGTAGATCAAAATTATTCAGTTTGAAGTGCTCAGTGAGCCTTTACTTGATAAAGTACGGTTAGTAGTGATATTCTGGAATTTCATAGCAAAAATATTACATCAAATGTATGGAATTTGAAACAGCAGCTGTGTAAAATAAGTTGGAGCTTTGCTTAATATGAAGAATAAGATTTTTAAAAGCCATAAGGCAGGAACCTCCAAAAAGCATACAATATAGAAACTCTCAATTCACTATATAGTTACAGGGCTCTGTTTCTAGTTGGAATATATTTAAATTTAAAAAAAAAGGTTATTTCCTGTGGAACTGGACTTGGGACAAGACAGTCATGGCCTGGCAGGAGCTACTTTCTGTCCCCCAGAACAATCTGGGGGACTTTTCTCCTCTTTTTGGCACAGCTTTGCCCTGGGTCCAGGGTCTGTCATCCTCATCCTGCCCACAACACTTATTTATTTGTGGCAAATGACATTCTGCCACAGGAGAAAACTGCTTTTGTTTTATTCTACATTTCCCTGTGAGCCTCAATTTTATAACTGGCTCAAGGGACCCAGATGGCTGTGGGGGAATGTCTAATTGTGCAAGGACTCATTTTTGGTCTGTCTTTAATAATAAAATGCTGATCATATAACATGAACAAAAACTAAAACAGAACACTTAATTTTGCAAAAACAGGTGAGATTCTGATACCTATAAAAATTCAGAAAAAAACTATTTTCTATTTTACGTTCAAAGAAGAACTGTTCAGATTTGTTTTCATGACTTGAAAACAGCTCTGAGGAGGAAAAAAGACCTTTCAATAAGTTAGTGAGTCTGAACTTCTGATACTCTAATTTTTAAGCTTAGACACTGCAGTCTTCTTAGTTCCATTAAGAGATGTCTACATGACCTGCTTGCACTGGCTTTATCTTTCTAGGTCTGTTCCTTTGTTTTCATCTCTGTAACACACACAACAGTCAGCCTGGGGACTTTCATAAACTTACACATTTCTATATAACTAATTTGCACTCTTTTGAACATCTATAGGAATGAAAAGTACTTATTTTAGAATCCCTGAAGCAAATAGCAAGAAGAAAACTAAACTTTAAGAGTCACAGACAGTGAAACAAGGACCATTACAATGATCTATTTTGACTTCTTAGTTCTTATGTAGAACTCACTAACATAGAACTTCACCTAACAGTTTCAGCACCTGAACACAACTGTTGTTTACCTATAATAACACATCTTTTAGAAAAACAGTCTTCATGCAAATTTCAAATGAAGAGATCATTGTATATGCAGGCAATGGATATTTCCAGTCTGTTTAGAGAAGTGGCCAAAGGGAAGTGAACTGAGCCCCTTGCTCACACACAATTCTCTTTTCCCTAGGAGAACTATCCAGGCAGGTTTTTTCCTCAGCCTATTCTGTTTTCTCCTTCCTAATTGTATTTTATTTTTCATGATGTCTAGTTTAATCTGGTTCCTCTTGTAACTTCTGTGAATAAAAAAATATCATGCAATGGTTGTGGCAAAAAGGAAGACTTTGCTGGGAAGTATGGAATACTAATACAGAATGATGGCAACTCGGTGTTAATGGTAACATTTTTTGACTTAGTTAAAATCTTAGTTGTTGTATTTTTCTTCCCCCCTTTTTTTTTTTTAATTCACCTAAAAAGCTAACTAGAAAAATGTCCCATGCATCAAAAATTGTGATCTAATTTCACTAGAAATTATCCATTTAGCTGAATGTTGGGAATTTGTGCCTCATCTGTGGAAGTGTCCCAGGCCAGGTGGGAAGGGTCTTGGAGCAACCTGGGATAGGGAAAGGTGCCTCTGCCCATGGCAGGGGGTGGGATGGGATGACCTTTGAGGTCTCTTCCAACCCAACCTGTTCTGTGGTTCTATGGCTCTGTGTAGTATTTGAGGAAGAGACATTAGGCTTAATGTTGAAACAACCCACATCTGCATCACAGGTAGGGCAGAGCATCTGTGCTGGACTTGCATCACTTAGAATCCCTTCATCCCCTTCCCATGTGTGAACCTCCTGGAAGGTCCCTGTGCAGACAGTGCCTGGGGTGTGATGATCCAGGTCAGGGTCCCATCCCAAGCACGGTGTCCTGGAGCTGCACATCCCTTCTCACTGTCCCAGCCAGGGAATTTCTGTCCAACCTTGCTTTGAAGAATTGAGTCTTTAAAACGTAACTTCTCTCTGCACTTGCTTATCAGTAAACACATGGCCTGAATTATTACTGAGATAAGCTCCAGATCACATATCTCAGAAAAGACAGAACAGATCCACTTTATCAGATCAGCTGAGTGCTGTTTAGACAGCAGCCCCTAGGAAGTCCTTGGAAAAGTCTGTAGTTTTGTGCTGTTTGCCACAACTGAGGGCATCAAAATCTGCACCTCAGGATGTTGACATTGTTGTGACTTAACACCTTCAAGATTTCACCTAAACAGTTTAAAATACTTTGGTTAAATAAATGTAGCCAGATCCTCCTTTTATATCTGTACTTCAAACCTGGGTTGGGGTGACAGAAAAGGGGAAGCTCACACCTACGACATGTAGGAAATGCAGCTCTGTAATTGATACACTGCCTATCAGGGAACTAATGTAAATCTTTCAGCAAAGGGGAAATATGCTCTGAGTGTTTACTTTGCGTGATAAGGCCTCCTGATACATTTTGAACCTGCTCAGCTCCATAAGGATTCCTGCCAGGAAAGCCTGTGAGCATTAGTGTAATGAGTGGTCAAAGAAATCCGGGCTGCCATTCTGGCTGGCAAATCTGAAATGCATAGCTGAGCAGTGTGCTAAATGGAGCCTTTAACTCTGAGACTAATATTTCCTAATGTTTATTTAAGAGCTCATGGTGATGGGAATTGCTGAGTATAGGTATCATGTTATTCCTATTAATGGGAATGAAGAATAACACAAAAGAACTTAAGCAATTGTTGAGTTCACTCCAGCAGAATCTAATCCAATTTCCATTTTAGCAAGACAAAATTGAGTTTTGTAACACTCAAACAGATATATTGCTTTTTTTAAAGAACTAAATCCAGGTTTCTTTATATTTTAAACTACATCAAAATTATAAAATGGAAAGATTTAATTTTCAGTAATTTTCCTTAAAAGGCTATATAAAATGTTGCAGTTTGAAATATTTTTGTTCAGTTTCTTTAATGAAAAGCATGTAAGTTTGCTCAGTTATGGTTGAGAGGAGTATTGTTTAAATAAAATGCCTGAAACAAAATCTCTTCAGTCGATGGAAAGACTTGCACTGGCTCCCTGGGCATTTGATCAAACTTTCATTCAGAAAACATTTTTCTTCACCAACATACTTAAGCTGTTAAAATTAAAATGCAATTTAAGCAATTACATAAATAAGAGTGACAAATGTTTCTTTTCCTAAGTGCAAGCAGGTGTAAAGCAAAATCAAGGTCATTCTCTGAGAGCCATGGTCGTCACATGTGTGTGGTGTTGAAAGAGCCCAAGACAAAAGCACAAAAGCAATGAAACTGTAGGAACCTCAAACAAGATTAGCCCAGTTTACTACTCGTTGTACAAACAGATCTACAACAGCATCCCTTTGAACAATGACAACTGGTACCACAAGCCCCTGTCAGCACAAACAGGCACAGAATGTCATGAGCACAACACCCAGAAATACAGAACACACAGATGTTTAAATGACAGAATTCTGTGCTTTAGTCTGCATGCTTGAGCACTTAAGAAAGTCATTATATTTTAAGGAAATCAGAGCTCATCTACTAACTAGTTTACTTTAAAATTGGAAGTTTGCTATATGCTATTACTATAAACTCGTAACGTCGCTGGGATCACACTGGTGTTTTCCACAAAATTCTGATTCAAATCTACAAGAGAGTTGCAGAAAAAATTAGTCTTTTTTAATTGACAGATCCTTACATATCCAAAACTTTACTTAACCCTTAAATACTCAGATCTCTGCCTTTGCTGCTAAGACACTGTGTAACTTGAGGTGAACAGAAAATTTTCTTAGTTCTTTATAACATTTCCAAAAATAAAAATTTAAAATGCTAAACCCTCAGCAGCAGCAGTTCAGCATTAATGTAAAATACCTGCACTTAAAATACATTGAAGTTAATGAATCCCTTACTTGGTAATAACAACTTCTCCATGGCTGATCTCCAACTGTTAGAATTTTCTTCTCTTAGTACCAAATGCTCAATATTTACTCACTCCATCAATGCTACAAAACCTCCAGAACATTATTTATAAAGGCTTCATTCAGTTTAGAAAAGTTTTCTTCAGTTAACCAGATAGTAAAATCCTCAGCCAATACAAATAGATGCTGATTTACAGCTAAGAAGCATATCAGAGTATTGTTTTGATGGCAATTTTTGTGGTTCCTGATGGTTTCTGTTTGAAACTGTTTCTGTATTTTCACTGCAGGATGAGATTCTGTACAGACAGGTACAGTTTATTAGTGAAAGCTTCTCATTCTTTTGTATATATCTTTTTCTTTGATTTTCTCCTGCTTAGTGATGAAGTAAAACTTCATACAGGACCAAAAAGTCACTTTAAAGTTAGTAATGAGGAACAAAAATGAGAACTGAATTTTTATTTTCCTCTTATAAATTTATCTCCCATTATTGTTATTACTACATTTTAATATCTTTTAAAATTTTTCTTATGTTGATTTTTCTTGAAATTCTTCCATATACACACACCTCACTGTCAAAAATCACTACAAAGTTGTACTCTAAAATTGCCCAGTGTTTTCTACTGGTTGTACTGGCAAGGCTGAGTTTTCTCAAGAGCTCACGGGCAAGTGAGGCATGCGGGATCTGGATGGAAAGGCACAGCACAAAGAGGACTTCAACTCTAATTTTGTTATGAGAAAAACCATATTTAAATTTTTGCTTGGGTTTTTTAGAACAACTTTAATAGCAGTTGAAAGGTAAGACCATTGTGTGTGGCTCATTTATTCCTAGTTCAGAAATACTTTTGAACAATCACTCCAGCAATTATTTTTAATGAGCTTAAGAAAAACTGTGATTTGGTGTTTTCTTCTTCCCGTACACAACTGTGTAAAAATTAGCTATACCCAAATGCAGCTTTGTGGGAAATGAAGGATTTAATTACTGACCTGCATTGAAGGAAATGATGGAAGGTTTTGAAAAAGCCTTTCCAGGTTCCCATGTGATGGGCAGGTGAGACTCCACTTTCCTGATCTCTGATTAATAGCCACTTCTTCAGAGCACTGCTGCAACTGCTGTTGATTTAACTTCTCTTTATTGACAGGTATGAAAGTTTGAATCATAAAATCATAGAATCCCAGAATGGTTTGTCTTGGAAGGAATCTTAAAGTTCATCTGGTTCCACTTCCTGCCATGGCAGGGACACCTTCCACTGTCCCAGGCTGCTCCAAGCCCCATCCAACCCGGCCTTGGACACTCCCAGGGATCCAGGGGCAACCACAGCTTCTCTGGGCACCCTGTGCCAGGGCCTCCCCACCCTCACAGGGAACAATTTCTTTTTAACATCTAATCTAAATCTCTCCTCTTTTAGTTTAAAACTGTTCCCCCTTGTCCTCTCGTTATCTGAGCTCCCAGATGACAGAATTTTGGCCATGAGTTATGATCTAATTTTTATACTCTTTTACTGTCCTTGGAAGGAAATCATGCCAGCACGCAAACCTGGCACTAATTATTTCTCCCTTTCCACTGATTGAGCCGAGAATGTTTCCTCACCACAGGAAAGGGCAACGGTTCTGTTCATACCTTGCCTGGTTCTTTTTAGCCCATGAATCTTTATTCACAATAAATGACAAGGGATGGTTACAGCACATGCACTTTTCAGTGCAATTATCAGATTATCAGCAACAGGGCTTCAATCCTCTCTAAGAAAATGATCAAAAAAGCCACAAGGGGGGCAATCCCAGCCTGAGTTGGCTGATGCCCATGGTCATTCCCAGTTGGTGTCCAAGGTCATTCCCAGCTGATGCCCATGGTCAGACTGTGCTGCTGCACACGGGGGACCACAGGCCACTAGATGGCAATGCATAGTGGGAAAGGAATAATTTGGATTTTGCACACCAACATGGGGAGCGTGAAGCTGTAACAGCACAAGAGTTTTCCTTCTGCAGTGCTACAGGCACCTCTTGAGAAGGAATTACAAATATGGCTTCATGACACAGGAAGGATTTATTGTAATTTGGGAACTGACTAAATTACTTAAGTGCAAGTATCCAGGGAGAAGGAGCAGTAAAACACTCTCAGCAGAATCTGCTAGTGATTTGGCAGCTTTTGTCTTCATGAAGCAGTTTAAAATAAATCATTCTTTGATTTCTGTGCAGTTCTGTTATTATTATTGGACGCCCTGGTATCATCTGCAAACCACAAGAACAGGATTTAAGTAGTGGAGCACATGTTTCACATTTATCAAAATTCCGAATTTTTAAATTTTTTATCACTTCAGTCTACACTGAACAACCAATTAATTTAAATACAGTTTTGAGAGGAAAGGAAAAAACCTAATAAAATGGTCACACTGTTTTATACAATTAGCCCTTAGAAGTTTTCTCTTTTACAGTCACAGTCAAGTTTTATCTAATTTTGTTTATATTACTGCTGAAAATTTCCTTGGGATTACAGCTACACATGCAAATGTATGAAAAATAACATGTTTTAAACTACCCCCACTTTTCTAAAACCATTCAGGGGAATAAAGCAGTATGTCACTTTCACATTTCCCTACAGGGGATGTTTCTCAAATGAGCTGTATTCCAAACATCTTTGTTTCTTTATATATATATATATATACATTTTTTTTTTTAGTCAGTGGCAGGAATCTCTTCCTGGGAGAATTCTTCAGCAGTGTAAAATACTGCTTGAGTCCTCTGAACAGCTTTGAAGCAACAATATAAACAACACCATTTGAGAGTCCTTCTAAATACAATTTTGGGACTGGAACAGTACTTTAGGATGAACACGTATATCCATGGAGAAATTAAGACCTGGATCCAAGGCACATCAAGCTTGGCCTTTGAATACCCATAAACCATTGGCAGCTGCTCAATTTAATTAATTAGCTCTTGTTTCAACCATCTAAAATGAAAGACAGGCATGATAGATGTGTGCACTGATTGTTTCTAAAAGAGTGCAAAATAAAGGCCTCAGGTGGAAGATATTGAGAGTATTTGGGCCTAAATCCCACCCTTCTACCCAAAGGTGTAGACTGAGGTACAGCAGGATTTTTCAGAAATGCCTTTTCACTTCCATCATATAAGTGAATTCACTGAAATTTGGTCTAATGCAGTAATTCCCGAGGAGATTAGGTACTAATCTGCATCTTTACACAGTTTGGAAATCCCTTTAAACAATGACAAACTGGGAATTCCCGATGCTTTCCGAGCACAGCAAAGTCTTTATTTTAATGGGATCTTCGCAGTCAGGAATCCTGTTTCTGCATTAGTTTGCTCCCAACATTTTTTTACTAATGACAATTTTCCTTCAAAACATTTAATAAGTTGCAGAATATTTCTACATCTCTAAAAATATTGTCAAGATATTGTCAATCTTCTTCAACTGCCAGTCCTTATAAGATACACTTTCCACTTCTAAGTTGCTCTACTAGAACCTCCTCATGTAGAATTTGGACAAATCTGTTTATTTTTACAAAGAGCAAATGGCCTTGAGTAGGCTGCAGTGAGTGGGCAGAACTCAGGACTTAAAATCTAGTGCAATTTTTGGAGGAAAAGAGGCTCCCAGAGACAGATGCCCACCTTTCCCATTGTCTCTTACAAGATATGGAAATATTTCTTTTTGCTTTTGTCTGGGGTTTTTTGTTGGTTTCTTTGAGGGATGTGATGGTGGTGGTAAATGGTAATAAAAAGCTACTTTATGTAACTACTTTGGGATCTGTTTTCTGGGAATTAACACTTTTCTTCACAATTAGCATAAAGAACAGATTTTTGTACCAGGTAGACCCAGCTCTAGTTACTAAGAATTTTGTGCTTTTAGAAATTAATTGGTAGATATTCCAAGTGCTGACTTGGGATTTGCACAACATTCATCCCAAGATTAATGGAAAGCACATGGTAAAAACTCCACAAATCACCTGGAAAATGTATCCTAAGCAGCAACCTGCTAAGGGACAGACTCTCTTTGCTTTCACATGGGGAAATCCATTGGTATTAAGGGCACTGTTAATCCTGAGGCAGGATAATAAAATCTGCCTCGTCTTCCATCAAGGGTGAGAACTTTGAGAACTTCCACAGCAATTTTTCATTCTCTGAATTTGTTCCCAACGTATTATTAGAAGTCTGCAGAAACATTCAGTGCTGGATAAGCCTTCTCAGTGTATTCAAAGTCGTACTCGATGCAATGTAAGAAGCGGTTTGGCCTTTTAAGAAAACCATCAGTTCAAAGTATTTTCAGCATAATCCAGGACACTAAATCACCAGCTAAATAGAAACATTTACTGACAGCTTAAGTACAAACGTTTTATTGTGAAGAGCAATGAATGTAATGACCAGAGCTGTAGCCTCTTGGTCTGGCTAAACAAGGTGGTGGCGTTGGTGGGTACATGTGATTAAAATGTCATTGCCAGGGCCAAGCTGGCAGCTAAAAAGGAAACAGGAAGAGTCCCCACCAGGCCTAGGAAGGCTTTTGAAGGGCTTTAATAACTTCTGTCCGTATGGGTCTAACAGAGATAGACTTATTTACTCTTAAAGGGCAAAACAATCCATCAAAGTCAATAACGCTGTTCTAAAGTTTAGGGTTGGACTTGATCGTCTTTGCGAGTCCCTTCCAACTCAGGATATTCTGTGAAATCTGTGAAAGTTTAATAAAATGTAAGACTATCACAAGCTGCTCCCAAATCAATGAGCCATCTCAAAACTGACTGAACAAACCAGCCTTAACAGCAAAGGTTTGCATGTCCACACAAAACCATTTGTGCTTGCTTTAATCCAGTCCAGACCAGCTTTATTTTCACTGGTACCAGTCTCCATAGTGGTGCCAGTGCAGCAGCACTCATGGGGTCACCCAGGGACCCTCCTGGTTGGGACCTTCCCCTCCAGACCTTGTGTTCCTGCAGTGACACTGCTCTTGGCTTCCAAGTACACTGAATGGGGCAAAGGATTGTAATTAAACCGTACAGCTGCACCCCCGGAGCAGATCCAAATCTGAGTTACTGTCCTGTTAATCAAATTGCAAATATTTTATTAGTTAGTGTTTTAGTCTAAAAAAACAAAAAACCAAAACAAAACAAATTCTAGTTCAATGCCTTTATTTTTCCTCTGCCTCTTTTCATGCTGCAAGCTTCTGCTTTCTCATCACTATTCTTCTCCAATAATCTCATTAATGTTGGGCCTCATTGCAGTGCTTCTTACCAAGTATCAAAGCCGACCAGGAAAAAAAAGCCAAACCCAAACCACTTTCACATCCCAAACCCTGCAGAACTGTTTCACTACTTTGTAGCTCAGTGTCATGCACAGAAGGCTGCAGAAAGGTGACAAAATCATTTTGCAGCACCAGTTCTGGAGTTTACTACACATGAAATGACAGGTCAGTGATTCTGACAGCCAGTCTCTATTCCCCAGGACTTAAAGAAATAGAACTGTAACATACTACCTTCATATCTCCAGAGAAAAAGGAAAGAAAAAGCAGTTTATGTGTTTAAAGACGGGGTTTACACACTGCAAAATTTTTGATGAGAATAATTTGCAAAATTCACTCGTATTTGGAAGAAGCAGACAAGTGTCTTCAGGTCCCTCATGCTCTGCATCTGACGCCAGCAGGTTCTTCCCCTGAAAAAAAAAACCAGCCAAAAGAGCTCATCCTTTGTTAGGCAGAAAAAAAGATATGATAGTGTTATAATTACAATTATAATCAAAGACTTGTAGCAGAAAAAAGGTGGTATTCTGGCTCAGCTGAATTATGCAATATTGCATACAAGTTCAAATATTTAAAATGCGAAGGACATGGTTGTTTTTTGGGTTTTTCTGCCAACAATCTATGTTTGTATGATTTGAGCTTTTTATTTTCTCTTTAGCTTTCAAAATTAAAATAGTGATACTATAAACATACCTAAAGGGAGAAGTGGCCACCAATCCATGTAAAACCCACTAGTGTTGTCCTTCTTGCATCAACTTTTAGTATTACTGGGATTGCAGTGAAACAGTGAATGTTTTAGTTGTACTATTAAATAAAAAATGACAGCATTGAGGAAAGAGGAAAAGGAAATCAGCTCAGGTGGAAAAAATAGTTAAAAACTTCTCTATGCACAGACACTTTTGTAGTTATTTTCTGAGTATTTAGATATGCTATTACTATATATTATTATATTATTATGTGTTATTATTATATATTAATTATTGTATATGTGTTTATATCTGCTGTATAGGATGTTCTCACATATAACACATCACACCAGGATATTTGCACTACTTCTTCAATGTTGTTAAACTGTATTTTATTTTACTGCCATTAACTAACAATGAGCAGGTCTGCCCTTCCGTAAAATACTTCATTACCCAATTTTCCAGGAACCAGAGTTGAGAGAAAGTGCAGGAGAGTAGAGCGTGTTTTATTCAATTATCCATGTGTGCTGTGTGATGAGGGAGTTGCCATGATCGGCTCAGCTTTTTGTTGAAAAAAGTCAATTATCAAGCACTGAAGTATGCATTGACCTGTCAGCTCTTACAGTAAGGCTGCCTCAGGGCAGCCTTCTCTTGCATTCCTCCCTCCAAGTCAGAATTTCTTTTTAATCCACATAGTTGGAGCATTGAAGCATAACCTGTTCCTTCCTTAATTGATTCTAAAGTATATTGTTAGAAAAAACCCCAATACCTTTAACAGTCCTTTAAATCTAGAGTTAAATTATGTTTAAGTCAATGCAATTTAGGCAAAGGTCTTAGGTGGGGTACATGTTCCAGGTTTTAATGAATGGGAGACTGCAAACCAAATCACCCCAGTGAAAATGGACAAAGCTGGAAAGAGCAGGAAACCCCATCACAAATGCTGTTTTCTCTCCCAGCTGAAGCTTTGCTTTTGTTAATTTTTTCTATCAGCTACGAAGTGTGACCAGATATTAGTTGTCTGAATAAAAGGGCATTAGTAGTTGAAAAGGAAATGTACTCCAAGATGAAATGTCTTAGATTTTTCAATATTCTTTACAAGTGATATAAGTCCTAGAGTACCAAAAACTGATGTCTCAGTTCCAGAGGGTGTGATGGCAACTGGCTCTGCTTAATTGAAGAGATGTACAACTTTTTAGTAGGAAATAAAATTCAGAGACATTGCTTTAGGATACCATTGAAACCATGTGCCTCAGCACCTTATATCAGATTCATTTAATTTAAAGGTTTTTTTCAGACTTTTGACTCAGTTTGGATAGGTCTGGTATCTGTCTACACATATTCCCCAGGAGACAGTCTTGGTCTTGAGAAAGGTGACCCTGCCCATGGCAGGGGATTGGAACCAGGTGTTCTTTAAGATGTCTTCCAACACAAACCATCCTGTGATTCTGTGATTCAATGACATTTTAGAAATATTTAGTCAGATCCATTAACAGAAGATCCATTCTGAATCACAACAATACTTGTACTCCAGTTTGCAAGGACAGACATACAAACACTGATAGGCCAAATTTCAGAGTTGAAAGATAAACCTTTCTTGAAGTTCATATGAGGGAAAGCAAAACATGGGAGAAAGCCAAACTGAATAGAAAGGATTGGATTCTACAACTTTTCAGTGTAAAGATGGGTGCCTGATATAAGACTCATTTGCAAGGCCAAAAGTTTGCTATGTATTGTCAGTGTATTTCTACTAATTCATGATTACAACCCTATTCATTAGCTAAAACAATTTAAGAAAGACATAGATATGGCAATTCTATAGAAAAACAAACATCTGCAGCAATCACCACTGGATTCTTGTTGCTGTCTGTGGCAACTTGCTTTTCCTGCCCATTCTTCTACCTGCCCCCCATGGATTTCTGCCCACCTCCCTTGCTCTGGCTACATCATCCATGGTCTCAATGTGCTGCAGGTGCCAGGGGTAACTTTTACTTAGTCTTCTTTCAGCACTTCTCTTTGGACCTTTTTTCCAACCTGGAAACTTGCACATGCTTTAGTCTAGACATGAATACACTGTCTGTTTTTGCTCCTCAGACAGCATCTTTTCACAGTAACTTCTCTCTTTATAGCTGAAAGTGGAACCTTGATATTTGCCATTGGGGAAATGGAGGGAAAAACACCACCACTTTGGCGGTCCCAAGCCTCTGCTTTCCTGGGTATCCATCCCTTACCCAAATGCTGGTGGTGGACGGTGCCACTGATGAATGCCACTGTAGGGAAAAGGATGCCATAGTGCACAGCCCCAGTGATTGCCCCTGGCAATTCCTCACTGACCCCAGAACTGAGGAGGCTGGAGTGTGTTCCTGAGAGACAGCCATGTCCTGCTGGGAGCTGCACTAGCGCGGTCAAATCAGGAGTTTGAGGCAAACTTGGTGCCTTGGTGCCACTTCCACACCCTACCCCCACACCCACCTTGGTCCTGAGGCTGCTAGGAGACAAGGCCATCTTATTTCTACCCTGCTCCTCTGTGTCCTGGCTCCTCCCTGAAACAGAACAGCTGCCAGCCAAGGTTTCAGTATACCTGAAAGAAGTTAAAAACTATTACTAATGATGCTCAATTTCTTTTCCTCTGGCTGATTTCTAGGATGTCAGGGTAAGTACATTCCATCCCAAATGTACCGTCTCCTAAAGGCTGCTGAATTCCTCCTTGAAGCCTTGCTCTGTTCATCACTCAGTACCCAGCTTGTGCCTCCAGCCCAGGCCACATTACTACTCACGGTTCATGAGCGCTAATACAGATTTTGTTTGAAAAGCCACACGTTAGCAAACCACAGTTATTTGCAAGCCTGGCCCAGGGCTAGTGTCAGACATCAACACATAGGCAGCACAGATATTTTATTTAATTAAGTCATGCCATCTGGGCCAACAATGAAGGCACTCATATGCTTTGCCTTTGCTTTCAGACTGTGTAGTGCTCTGATCCCCCAAAATTGTTCTGAAAGTCAAATCTCCATGGAATTTAAAGAACACTTTCAGCTGTTACTTGCATTAGACTGAATTTCTGCTGCAACATACTCGGGATTTTTCCTATCCTAATAAAGTGAGTCAGATTTATGTGCCTTAGTTTCATCCCAATGCTGTGTCCACCATGCAGGAAATTACTAATGAGCAACTAAAAGGACTGTGCTATATATAGTAGGTGTGTGCACTACCACATAGCCACCACCGTTTTCTGCCAAAGGTTATTTGCTATAAAAAACAAAGGTAGCGCCAAGCAGCCGGGCATTAGACACGGGGAGTGGCTCCTGGTGCTCCGTAGGCTCTGCAGACTGCAGTGTTACTGTCCATGTCTACAAACCCTCTCTGCAAAAATTGTACTTTCTTCCAAATCAAGGGTTTCCTAATGCACCCACAATGAACAGGAACCAAACCAAAAAAAATGTGACAAATATGAGCTCAGGTCTTCAGAAAGTAGAAAAGCTTAAAGGATGTTGAATGTCCTGATTTAGTTTTGGGGCTCAAAGAAATTATAGAATCATAGAATCCCAGAATGATGTGGACTGGAAGGGACCTTAAAGCTCAACTCGTTCCCACTCCCTGCCATGGGCAGGCACATCTTCCACTAGACCAGGTTGCTCCAAGTCCCGTCCAACCTGGCCTGGGACACTTCCAAGGATGGAGCAGCCACAGCATCTCTGGGCAACCTGTGCCAGGGCCTCACTCTCCTTCTAGTCAAGAACTTTCTAATCTAAACTTTTCCTCCTTCAGTGTAAATCCATTCGCCCTTGTCTTATCACTACACGTCCTCCTGGAAAGTTCCTCTCCCAGCCTTCCTGCAAACTCAATTCAGGAAAAAATCCAGATTCAGGAAAAAATCTGTATAGCCCAGCACCAGCTGTGGTCTGAACCCAAACACAGCATGCAGTCACACACCTCCATCATGTTAAATGTGATGGGCAGACTGTCTCTGTCACTCTAAAAAGCTATAGATTCCTACACAGTCTGACAACACTCGTGTCAAACAGGGTTAACACCCCAGAAAACACAGAAACAATGCACAGGCAGAAACTGCGCACCTGCAGACTGTTCAAGTTAGTCTTAATTGCCCTTTATCCAGACTGTGACATTTCCACCTTGTTTATGGGAAGTTTACTGGTCCTTCTCGATGATGGGTGGTGTGGACCACCACACTTACCCAGAGTCATGATATATGGTTACAGTGTGACTCATAAATGTTTAAAATTAATTAAAGTGTTTCAATAACCTGACTGAAATATTTTTAGCAAAGTTTAATAACTGTGGCTGAGATGCAGAGTTGAGCCAGAGGTAATTCAGTCACCATGCACCCCTGATAAGTGCTACCATTACTCTTTATTTGATATAGGGAAGATTTTATCATGCAAATCAAATTAAATAGGAACTCTTTTGCTGAACTGAGGCCTAAGCCCATGGAAATGTAATTTTTGTTCACTATTTTAAACAGCATAAGCATGTCTATACTAGCATGTCTATACTAGCATGTCTTACTTAGCATGTCTATAATATTCAGCTTTTCAAAGTTCTAGAAGGACATGTTCACCAAATTTTTGAGAGGTAAGAAAGTAGAGAACACAAGCTACAATCAAAGAACTGTTATGTCACTCTCTAATTACTGGATCTCTGGGAAGCTACCCATGTCTTTGTACTTCCCAGTTACAATTTACATCTGACTATATGAAACAATTGATTCTAACACATGTATTTCAGCATCAAAAAAACACATCTCCATGTTATTAAAAACAAAAATCAACCCATATATCCTGGGAAATGGCATCACTGAACATTTTCAAGGGAAAGAGTATTTTTACATCCTTATTTTCCAAGTTTCTGTATTTAGCAATGCTGGGCAGAAAGTCAAACATTTCCTTTTTGCTTCAGCAGATGCGAACTGCTGAAACTTCTCACGCTCTTGCTACCATCTCACATTAACAGAGCAAGAGTAAGTGCTCCTAAGTACTGCAAAAATATCAGCATTAGAGACATGAACAGCAGATGGATGCTCCAGTCAAGCACTACTTAGTACCATCAGCAAGAAACACTCAGGAATCAAGGACACCTGCAAATTAATTTCCTTAACATCAGGCATAATCTGGGCTACCGCGAGCTGCCTATTGTTCTATTATTATGGCTCTTACTATTTAAAACAGTTTTAATGGATCCAAAAGAAGTGTAACAGCAGAGGTCATTATGAAATATTTCCCTGATGTACTTGATGCTCTTTTTCTGTGCTTCCAAAAATACAATCAAATTGTTTTAACATAGCTGGTCTATGTAGTAATGAGCTTAGAAATATCAAGCAGTAATAAAGATACTGTACAGAACAGCAAAACATGCTGGGGAAATTAAAGAATTGGAATGAGCTTTAGCATGTCAGCTGATAAATCAAACAAAAAGGCCAGCATTGTTATTAGTAATTGGTTAAAAAAAAGAGTACAATCACTGAAAGCCAAGTGTTCAGAAAGTATTCAAAATCAGGCAGGTCAGGAACAGCATTTAAATATTTCAGAAAATATTTAAGAGGATATGAATATTCTTACAAAGAGTTAAGGACTGAAAAATTGACTTCGGACTTATCTGCTCAAATTTAACCTAAAAGAATCAAAGAGTGAGTTCCTTGTAGAAGTACAGTTTCTTTTTTTTTAAAAGAAAATTTGGACAGCTAAGTAAGCACAGGGTTGGGGGAAAAAATTGAAGCTGGGAATAATAGAAAACAGCACATTTGGGTAAATAGGAACTCTACATATTTATACATGGCCTGACTGGGAATGAAATCAAAGCAGTGTTTTCTTCCATGTATCACAAAGAATCCATATATGTGATATATAAAGTCAGTATTGCAAAGGGCACTTATCAGACGTGCCAGGCAATTCACATCTCTGTCTCCCAAAGCTGAAGAAACTTTTAAAAGACTGAACACAAAGAACAAGTTTCATGACAGTGAGACAGAAGTGGTTCAATTTTCCCAATTTAAAAATATTCTGGAAACCTTAAATGTAGCTTGAAGGTATTGAAGGTCCATGTCCCAGAGCTCACTGCTGCAGGAACTGTCCCGATTTCTCTGTGGTGCCAAGGCTCAGAAGCTGGTTAGCTGAAAGTTTCTCTGTCGTGGACACAGAAGATAAAGCAGACAAGCAGCAACGGCCAGAAACCAGACAGAATTTTTTGGCAACATTGTAGGAAAACATTTTGAGAAAGGACAACTGGATAGTGAGCAGACAGACAGGAGAAGGGCTGTTATGGCAGCAACGCGTGGGTCAGGCATGGAAATGTCCTTAATGACACTGGAAAATATCAGGAAAGAACTCTTGCTAAGGTATAATGGGAACTACTGGGGTATTGTACATCTTTATAGAGTTTAAACAATTGTGCTTTAGAAAGTGCAGTTATGGTGTATAGACCTTTTGATTTGTGAAGCGCAGGGTGCAAAGATTATCAGGATTTTGGTCAATTTATGAAGACCTTGAAAAGCAGGAGGAATTATTGTACGAGAATGGCAATTTCTACATTCAAATTCTGGAAAGTTGTGTTAGCCATCCAAAACAGGGTGTTGGTAAGCATGTAGAAACAGCAGATAAAATCACAGTATGCTAAACTGAAAACCAGACTGGACATGAGTGTAGCCTGACTTGAGCATGTTGAAATCAGTGGGATTTTAAAATCTGTGTTTGTTGCTTTCCTGGTTGGGATTAATATGTTTTATAATGCCAAAGCAACAGCTTCATAATGACAGAGGTTCAGTCTTTCTGTCTCTCTTAGTCCTCTTTTAGCACCCGGGACTGCATTCTTTGGGCTGTGCCATGACACACACATTTTGAACTTTCTCTCAATCTCTGGTTTTACCCATTTCTGTGGGAACACAGATCTAAGGTATAAATTTACATGTGAGTTTGGAGCATTAAAGTCAGTCTGCAAGTAACAAGATTTCAGCCAAACAGGAAAACAAAAAATTTTCTCACTGCTGAGAAACCCTTGCCAAGGATGCTTCAATTGTATAGCTCTTGTAAAACAGCTTAAGACAAAATTTGTAGTTTCTACATTTACTGCTTAGAGGTCAATTTCTACGCTTTATTTTTTTGGAAACAAAGGAACAACGAAAAGGAAGGGAACTCTATGAAGAAAAGGTTACTGAATTCTACACCTTTCTGCAAAAAACAATGCACAAAATTTTGTAAATGCAAGTCAAGATGAAAGCTGGACATAATTTGTTCACGCTCTAGCTCCAATATTAAAGTGTGTCATTGATACCATTTCAAGACTCTGATAACTCACAGAGCTATTCAAGATCAACTTATTTCTTCTTTTTGGCCAATAAAGTCTTCATTGCTTAACAGTTGCCACATTGAGGAGCACCTCTCTCTTACGTAAACTTTTATGAAGGAAATAAAATTATCCTGTTGTAACCCAAGATTTGGTTTTCATATTTTTGTGGATTGTGAAGTGGTATCAGCTGTTGGTTGAATTTTTAATCTAAAATTAAAATTTCAGACAGTTATTTAAAGTCATGAGCACAACTGTTAGCCTGCACAGACATACAAACATACACACACACACGTCTCTGTGTGCATTTATATGCTCTATCCACAGTATCTAAGTATCTACGAGTTCACATAAATATCTGTGTGTGCATGAACATAGATATTTTAGATACCTGCACACTGAGCCCCTTCACTCCCTTGGAAACATGACAAAACTCCTACTGACATGAACTGATCAATATTTCTGCCAAACAACTTTTAGGTTGGAGCTCCCAAGCAGGTGTCAGAATTGTAGAAAAGTATTGAACTGTTCTATGACCCAAAATCACAATACAGGGTTAAAAAATGTCAAAGGTTAAGATTAGCCATTTAATGCTATTTATTTCCAGCAAAATTATGTCAGCTTGCCTTTAAAATAGGCTTTTTCTAAATTTTCCTCCTGCTGTTTCACCTGATTGGATTAATCTATTTTCCACTCAATGGAATGAACAAGCTGTATGACAAAGTGGTGAAGAAATCCCAAACAGAATATAAAATTAAATATAAATTATTTGAAAGTATCCTACAGCAAAGGATAAAAATACATAATTCTATCAGCAAAAAAGTTGACTGTCAAAAATTCAACACACAAAGTGTATATGAAATATACAATCTGTTTTTTTTCATGTTTGAAAAATTACATTAATCCTTTTAGTGAATTTTTTTAACGTGTGGAGTACATTAGTCTGGATTAACGGATGGTGTTTATCATACTTTGTATTGTGGTTTCAGGAAATAGTCTGGCAATGGTAGGTTTCTACAAATGGATTTAAAATTAATCAACATCTATTTATGAGAAAGTTTAAACCATTATTAATACACTGTAAATACAGATCTCCTTAGAGCTGACCCCAAGTGTCTACCATCTGCTCAACTGTTGTAATCACATTTTTAAAGAGCATGGTCATACATAATGATTCTTCTCAGGAAAGAGCATCCTTAAGTACATCAGCAACATTTTAAATTCCACTTGTGTAATGCAATAATTTCCTACTGCCCTTTGCTAAGGAAAAAAGCATATGGTGGTGACTAAAAGCCAATCAAACAACCTCTGATTTGTTTTCAAAACTGCAAGGGTGATGCTTTTAGATTATTTTTAGAAAAACAACCAGGAAATTTAGCTCTTATAGCATTTTTTAAATTAAATGTAAGTATTCTCACTAGTTTAACTAAAGCAGCCTTGATGTTAATACAGGCATAGATAATAACTTCAAGTACAAATGTTGTGATGACTTTGGATATATTATAAGCCTAAATTAAAACACAGTTTTAGCAAAGGCTCTGAACCAAACAATTTAACTTGGAGAAGTCCACGAAATTCCTCCTAATCCTCACAACATCATTCCAAGATATTAAACAAGATGCAAGGCATTGGTTTACAACTGATCTGTCGGACACAGGGACAACACATCCCATACTCCCATTATTTACACACCCAGGACAAGCCATGATCTCCATTTAAGACACTTAGCTTGTTTTTATGGGATGAGTGGAAGAGGGAGTGGAAGGAAGAAGGCGCTCCACATCAGCCTCCTGTTTCCATGGCCCTGTGAACACACAGCTCAGGGACCACCACAACCTCTCCAAGTAGCACCGCTTCCTCTGGAGCCTTCACACTGCACTCCTCCTGCATCCACTTCTCAGCATTAAATCCCTCTTTGAGCTACTAAATCAAAGAAACTTTACTTGTCTGTGGATAAAGGAAAGACGCCTTTCAAAGTTTTCTAAAATTTAATATATATGTTTCCCCTACCATGCATTTTTTCATCTAATTCATAGCCAAGGTCAGGACTACACTGACATAATTTAATAATTTTATAATAATTTATTCATAATTTTTCCTCTGAAACCAGTAGCAAATTTAACCAGGACATATGCTGACGTGTTACTCTAAAGGGTCTATCTCCTATTCCCTGGTGGAACTGCATAATTAATTCACAGACATCTTCTCTTGTGGGCCAGAATGTTAACGAATGTGAACTTGGTTAACCAGTGTTTTGGTGATTTATCCTGGTGAAATCTTGTGGTGTTTTGGGACAACTGCAAACAACTTTGGAGGAGGCAAAATATCCATAGTACCACACTGAAGTTTTGGAAGTACATTAAAAAAAAAAACCAAAAGCAACCCAAGACACAACATAGGCACGACTTCTGTCTCCCACCTCTGTCTCAAAAACCTTCTGTTTGTCTATCTGCTTTTGCCCTCCGAGTGTGGAAATGATGTTTCTTTATTTTAGACCTGGAATTAGGTCCCAGAACCTAACACAGAAGCACAGGAAGTCTCTCTGGGCTCAAGTTATGACTTTTGGGCTCTTGCAGCCCTCACAGTCTGTCAGGCTCGTGGAGCGTGGCTGCCATGCATTGTTAGATCTTGACAAAGACAACCAAGAAGGAACAGGACACCTGTCCAGCCACCCCACCCCACTGTTTATATAACATTTTTAGCAGTAATTAGTTCTCCCTTGGAGATTTCATGACAGATTTTGGTGTTCTTTAAAAATCCAGCCTTGACTCAGTTGCTGAGTCAAGTAATTATCAGTCCATCTAAAGTTTGTAACTTCAATAAAGAATTTCATCTTTGTATTTTATTTTAAGAACATTTTTATTGGAACGCATTGCTATATTTAATTATGCATAAGGTTTATTCAACACTATGATGCACATAGAGCAGTTAATGTTGTTGTATGGTACTTCCATTAGTATTTTTATATGGATCTTAGTCTTATGGATAAATGGAATTGCTACCATTAAATAATTTGAGAAATTTTTCTGGGTCTAATGTCTTATATTTTCTTTGGCAATGTTGGATTGACCGTTGGATTCCACAGTCTTAGAGGTCCTTTCCAATCTAAAAGATTCTATGACTCTTTAAAGGCTACTAGAACTAAACATGTTTATAATGGTCCCAATTAAAGCAAATAAACAAAAAAAACCTGAGAGTTTCAATGACTCCAACAATTTGTAATAAGATGCAGAGTTTTTCATCTGTTAGTCACAAGGTCAAATCCATCAGCAGCCAATACTACCAGAAAATCATTCTCATAGAATGCTTTTATAAACAGTCCAACATGAAACAATTTTATTGTCACTGCAGTTTTTGCTGAGTTTGCTTCAAATTAGCTTGACAGCCTTGTATTAATGGATATGGTTAGATTTCACACAAACAATGGACCCTTCCAATCTTCCACAATATCCAAGATTTCCCAGAGAACATGGAGAAGAAATTTTACAGACTATGAAGCTGTTGCTATGTGGACTACTGACTTTAGCAAAGACACCTGTGGTGATGCAGCTCACCACGGAAACAGAAAAATGATCGCATTGAAATGGATGCACGGGGGGCATTGAGCAACGCTCTTGTTCCAGTCACTCTGGTCTGTTACTACTTTATCTTGTCAAGACATGGTTGAACATACAAAATCAATGCTCTTTGCAGTGACAGGGCTTGTGTTACTGTTTTGTGGCTTAGCAGCATTTCATTGCAATTCAGCCAACAGGAAAAACAGATGGGGATGGACATAAGCTGAGCAAAGCTCTCTGAAATGCTACCAGCAGGCTGTGATTATGCTGTTACTGCAGCTGATGACTCCAGTAATGGCTGGAGCAGCCTTTACTTCCCAGGTTACTTCCAGAACAGTAATCAAGGACTCATTTTCAGCCATGAAGGAAATCCAAATGAATTACTCTTTCACAATGGGCACAAATTTCTATGGAATCTGATGAATTTCCAAATGAGGGAATTATTAGTTGCAGACATTCTCCTGTCTATTAGCATCAAGCCAGTGGATGAAGGAAATGTTTTAGCAAGACTTTGGAAGCTCCTTTGCACGTTGTTGCCCTACAAAGGGAGCTGTGGCAGTGATTTGCTTGGCCGTCCTTTGCAAATGTAACAGAAATTTGCCCAGCAGTCAAATCCAGATGTGTCCCAGAACAGCTGCAAGGAAATAATTTACAGGCAAAATTCTGGGCATCAAGAAATCGGCCAGACTGGTACAGTAAAACTCCTGGGAGAAAATGTGCAGGACAATGTTAATAAAAAAAAGACAAGACAAATGTATGTTGATGCAGTATGTAGGTGAAGCTGTTGTGTGATTTTACCGTGTGTGTCTTACAATTCTGTATTTAGTAAAATAAAAATTCTAGTATTGATCTATACTTCTGTGCAACAGGAATTGGCTTTCTGCATAGTTATTTCAGAGAAAAAAAAATACACAGTATTTCTCACTTGCCCACCCAAAGGCAGGTTTGTGACTCTCAGTTGAATTTGGCAATGTCAGATATTTGTTTGCTATGTGTTTTGAGAGTAAAATGCCTACATACCCTGTTCCTGTGCCATCTGTATCCCAACAGCCATAAGTTAATGACTAATATGTAAAAGCACAAGATCCCAGGTGCTCTTCTCTGCATTGCTGTTCTTAGCACAGTATTGAGACACTTTGAGAATATTCGGCTGCCAAGCTGACAATTTTGCACAAAAAGAGCCAAACGTGCTCTGCAGAGGATGACAAATGCAGTTCATGGAAGGACTCTGACACCTACTATCAACATCCAGAAAAATTTTCATTCAAGGGACGGATTCAATTAAAACCTGTGGCTACTGGATTCATGTATTCATAAATATGACTAATTACACTAATGTATTAGTAATTATTGCAATGTATTCATATATTAATAAGTAATTTAACTACATTGAACTTTCTATTCTATTCAGTATTAAAAAGTGACATACAAATACGCTTTTACAGAGAGGTTTATTTATGCCCTCTGCTTCTCAGGCAGGATCTTGTCTTTATTATTCACAGGGATTCTCAACTTACGTCAGATCATAAACTACTCTAAACTGTTCAATTTCTTTTCATGTTTCTGGAATGAACCCAATTCAATGCTCATTTTTAGTAAAAGTTAGAATGTAAGACTGTTAATCAAGGATTAAAATTGAAATCTACTGAAATTTGAGGAGACACCTGCCCTCCTGACCACTTTCTAGAAAAGGTCCAAGCTCATGCCCCAAAATAATAGGTTTTATTAGATTTGTTGCCAAACCCACAGTTATATTTCCCATGTGCAAGTTGAAAACAGACTGTTCGAATTATCATATTCCCCGATTCTGTTAAGTTTAACTCTCATAACTAAATATATAAAAAATAGCTTTACTAATATATAGTTTATTATATTTTACTATAATTTATTGCAGTGTTTATTATAATATTTATTAGAATATTATCTATAATATTTTCTAATTACATTACAGCAATTATCATGTTATCTAGTTGCCTGACACGAGGGAAATATTTAGCCAAGTTTCATCAAAAAAATAATGCTACAAAATATAAGCCTAAGGGTTGTTTTATTTGGACCAATGTAGAGACATTCATAGTTTTCATTTTAATTAGCAGACTCAAGAAATTAAGCAAACCCATCTTTACTGTATTTGCTATTGTTCAAAATTCAGTTAGTCCTAAAATATGTTCTTGAAAACTTAAGTCTGAAAACATGACCCTGACAATATTTGTCCTTGCCACTACTCACCAAGTTGGCCTCAGGAATTTCTCTGATTCTTCATCTTCAGGAATTTGAGTAGACAAACCATTTTTTGATGGAAAATTCTGGGCTGGGAATGCTCACCGGCACTTAGCAGGGATTGAATATTGCAGACAGACCTCAATGGGTCCTTTCTGAGCTAACAGCAAATGTTTGAAATCCACAACTTCAAGGCGAAAAAGTATTTCCAGCCATATATTTAGCTTCCTTTGTGTAGCCCTGCTCAGACAATTTCCACCACAGCTGTTTTGCAGTTGGGTACCACAAAGCACTGCCAGGAATCCAAATGGCAGCATGGGAACGGATTCTGCAGTGGTGCCACAGCCCTTTTTTAGGAGCAATAGCAGGGGGATTGATCAGCAGTCTTGAAGATGTCAGAGATGGACAGCAGCCTGGCTCAGCAGGAGATGGGCTCTGACCAACAGAACAGAACTGGTTGGAGCACCAAGAGCCAGGTTGGGCTGGATGGTGCCCACACATGGAACCATGGGGCAGGAGAAGGCTGAAGGGACATGACAGAAGGGCAGAGCAAACACACACTTGACTCAGGGTAGGGGAACTCAACAGTGTAATTAATGAGGACTGAAGAGACTGCTCTGCTGTCAGGAGCTACAATTTTCTGCCGGGTTTGGGTTGATAGTCAGGGAAGGCTCTCTGCTTCCAGTAACATCTTCATCTTCCATCTACCACCTTCACTTGCAGGCTTGATCCAAGCCAGGCATGAAATCAAGGCAGAGAACAACCTGCCCTGGTCTCAGATGCACAGATGTGACTATACCCTAAAAGACAAAAAAACCCCCGAATAACATTGTCAAATTGCAAACATTGATAAAGAGCCTCTTCCAGGATAATTTTATTGCCACACCAGGGAAGGTTTAGATCTCATTTTAGCACTGAGTGATTAAACTCTCCATGTAAAGAGAGCAACCATTACTTCCTCACACACTGCCTCAAACGATGGGCAGGTCCTAGTGGATGAAAAGGCAATTCCTGCCTGTAATAAATACCAAATTCCGTAATACTCATGTCAAACACAAATTCTTGCAATAGAAAGCATTTCAGAAATTCTAACCCTAGAGTGTCACTACAGTTACATTATCTCAGGCAGTTCTGTTGTTCGATAACAGCTGATAACGGCTGTTGAGATAACATAATCTGAACAAAGTAATAAAATTAAAATATGGGTGCCATCTTTTCAGACAAAATTCTGGGATCATGAGAGTGAATGTGTAAAATTAGACGTTTAAGAAATTTCCTCTTTACTCAACTTTATTTACTCAGGATTGCATTTAACAATCATGGAAGACTGAAAATCAATGATGCAGAAAGTACTTGATAATCTATTTTGCAAAAACCTTCTTAACAGTTTTTGGAAGCCACAGCTGCATGTGTAGCAGAAATTAAATGAAATTTGCAGTTTATAAGACAACTGCATAAAGTTATGAAGAACTGACATAAAAACTAGGTTATGGCACTTTAAAATATTTCTCTGTCACATTGTTGATTCATATGTATTTTTCTGAAATGCTTTTAAGCATAATATTCAATATTTCACTATGAAATGCACTGTTTCTTTCTTAAAATAAGTCATGTTTTTATCTATGATTTCTGCATTTATGTGCATGATTTATCATGCACTGCACAGATGAAAGAATTCCACACCCCTTTCCTGTACCAGATGGACTCAGTTCCAGTAATTACTATTTCAGGCTAGACACTTTTTTGCCTTCATTTTGATGTGGGATAAATGAAAACACAGAGTACGGTGAAAAATGGAATTTGCCTTACTGAGCCAAATATTAGTTTACTGAACACGATGCAGAAGGTGTTAACACATTAGAAGAAGCCACATTAGAAGTGCATATCAAGAGGAAGAATTTAATATTGCTTGAGAAGAGACTGTACCTACCTGTGGATTTAAAATGACAATTGAAGCCATTTGAGAAGCAAAACAAATATTAACTGACACGTTACCACTTTGGTATTGATGATAATTTTACCAAGGTGCTCACATACAAAGATTACCTGGAACATCAGGTTCTTGTGGCAGACGTGTGACATTTGCAGGTTTGTGGAGACGCACCGCCCCGGCATTAAATGCAGCAGGGTTGAGGGGGTTAACACATTCCTCCCTTCCATCGGGAGGTCTGGGTTCAAATGCAGTTCAAGTCACAAGTGAAAATGCGTTTGGTGGTCTCGAAGCAAAACACATTTGTCCGTGTGCTGCAAAGCCACGGCGCAGTTTGGCCGCTCCATCGCCAGCGCCTGCTCCGGCTGCGGCCCGCGAGGAGAACGCGGGAGCTCGTGGGGGACCAGGTCATGCTCATCCACCACACCAGGAATCGCTGCTCTGTTAATTAGCAAGGAAAGAAATCACCTTTCATAGGTGAAACACAGAACAGCTCATGCTCTTTGTAAGGTTCTGCTTCTTTCTAAAGCATTTAGAAAAGTATTCTGGCTGAAACGCTCAGGTTTTTCGGAGTATCTTTGAAAAGGAATTTTGAAACTGTTAAAAACAAATGATCCAAGGGTGAAATTCCAACTGTGGTGTTCTCACTTCAGCTTTTTCATTAATTTTAATGAGCTCAGGATTTAATTTTTAATTCATTTTCAATTTTAGTTTGCCACATTTTCCATGCAGAGTCTTTATTACTTCAGATTTATACAAGATATAACAAGAAAAGAGGAAAGTAGTAATTCTTCACTAAAAAGTGTCTCAAGAAACTGCTACAAGTATGCATTAAAAATAAAAATAATTGCAAAAATATGAAGTTATGTACCTGTTTAAAATATATTTCTTTAAAAATCCCAAGCCCCAATTTAAATACTGAGTAACTGGACAAGATGAAAAAAACTTTCTTTCTTGTCACACACTAGTTATATCTGAAATACCAGATGATAGCAAATGAATTCCAGAAAGTAATCCCTTCTCCTAAAATTTAGAAATATACTGAAATCATTACAAGAAATGATGTAAAGGTGAAACAAAAGGACAGGACAGAGTTCTTTCAAGGTATTTCATTCTTGAAAATTCTGCTTTCAGACATAGAGCATGGAGGGACGAAGGGGTATTTCTCTGTCCTGAAGAACAAATAAAGATAAATTCTCCTTCTGCTTTCTGTGGTACATTTGTAATGTACATAAGCAAGTGACCAAAAAGACAAAATTCCTAAGGCTTTCTCCATTCCTCACAGTTCCTCATTCTTTCTTCCCAAAAATCACCGTGGTTCAGAACTGGAAAAATAAGTCAAGCAATTAGAGGTTCCTGAATGATTTTTTTTTGGGTGACCAACACAACTGATGCAGTGAGTGCCAATTCAGCTGCAAGCTTTCCACTTCTTTATGAGATGGTTGGCAACTCTCACCTGCCTCCTTCCCTCTTAAATATTTTCTTCTCCAAATATTTGGACATTAACTCCCCAAAAGTTTTCAAGAAAGTGAGGCTTTCAGCTGGAATGTGTTTGAGGAGCTGCATCAGGAACTGCTGTTTATTTCTAGCGAGAGAAACACGACGTATTTTATTAATGCAAACCCAGCTCTCCCTTGTCTGGACCACAGAGAGGGAGCTGCATTTGACTGCTCCATCGCCGAACAAAACCATGCCTACCCTGCCCAGTTTATGGGCTCTGGCTTCAAGGGAAGGGGAAAGAGTAGGATTTTGTAGCTTGTGCTTTAAAACCCACAGTAAACCTAGGGGAACAAGAAAGCTTTTGGTATCTTTCCTTATCCCAAAGCCAATTAAGGAATATTCTATGGCGACTGAGGTTGCATCTTGGTGGTTTGAAGCATTTAGTGTGGAGGCTTGTATTGAAATATGCCAAAGTATGTAAATAACCAGTTTATTGCAAACAATGTAAAGAAAATGCAGGAACCTGAAAACCAGCACTAAGTAAAACAGTAAAATACTATCTTTTATTCCAATTCTAATGTTTACATGAGCTAAATTAATTCTATGATGGTTCTATATCAACTCTCTCTGAAGGTATGTTTTAGTTGAAGGAGATGGGAGGGAAATAGATAAAAATACCAAATCATTGCTGCTCACTTCAGTTTCTAGGACTTGGCAAACAAATTTATCTCAGATATTAACCAAAGAGCGTGTAAGGTTGCCTGTAAAATCTAATTAGACTTAAAAGTATTCAGGAATATATAAAGCAATAAGAAAATCTCTGTCATTTCTCAGTGAAAGACTTGGATGCTGTCTGGTTCTACATGCTATAATTTTTGGGAAAATATTTTTTTGCAAATGATGGGAAGTCAGTAGTTACAGTTACTGCTTACTGTTGACATTAGGTGACTGTTCGTATGCCCAGAATACCACCTACCTCAGCTAAATGGTATCTTTATGAAATTAACAGAATGCGGTTACAACATGGCTATAAGAAAAAATATTAACATCAAATTTTGGATTATAATTGGAAAACTGACCTTTGGAAAATATGTTACCACTGCAGTCCTGAACTGTACTGTAAAATGACAACTTTAAGAAGTGAAAGAATGACTCTATTATGCAGTTTAGAAAACGCAGCAAAATACAAATAATTATACTCTTTATGCTTCGTTGGAATTCTAAATTAAAAAAACCTTGAGGCTTTCTATGGCCTTCCTCTTGCAAAACCATTCACATCATTTTCAGTCTTCCAACTTCTTGGAAGTGTCTGTCAAACACTTCATAGCACTTCCAGTAAACTTAAATTGTATGTCATTACATGGGCAATCTCCGTAGGTTATTGTGACAGGTAGTGTAAATAAAGCTTTTCCTAGAAACACCTCACAGCAACATTATTTAAGAGCAATTATTTAAATGTTTCTTTGTTATTGTTGCTATTGTTAAAGAGCTAAATTTGATTGAAAACCCTGAAATCAAAAATTCCAAAATATATCACAGCAGAAAATTCCGAGAAACTTCGACAAGATTCACTTTGATGGCTCCCGGTTCCTCTTGGCTACGTTATTCTTTAGACTTCTACCACTCTTGCATTTTAGTCAGCAGCACAGGCAATTTCTGTTGCTTCTGGTTCATTGCCGTCCTCCCCAGCTCAGTATTTATGAATGTGTTTTGCTGTATGCTTCTATAGCTTTATTTGTATTTCTTAACCATCAGGACAGTCTTGTATCATGAAGCTGAATAGCATTTACCAGTAAAATCACAAAGATGCATAGAAAAAAGTCATTCTGTAGGTAATTTTTGTTCTGGATTAATCACAAATATTCAATATCTGATTTTTTTCTGATGTGAATGCTCAGTTGTACTTGTGCTTCTCACTGCATACATAAAAACTCAATTTCCACACAAATTATTTGATTGGTAAAATAATAAATAGATTCTTCAGAGATAAGTACAACTATATTGCAATTGTGTTTAATCTAGTTGTGCTAAACCACCACCTAATGGAGAATGTAGAACTCCAATCATTTAGCCTAGTATTTCTTTCTAAGACATTTGGTTCATTCTCTGTATAGAAAAAGGTGAAGAATTGGAAATGCTTCATCTTCCTCAGTTCATCAGTGACTGACAATGGAAAATGAAATCCCAGAGGACTGAGAGACTCACATGAAGGAATAGTGTTGGTAAAGTATAATTTAACAAATAGCAACACCAATATGGAATGTCTAAATGGGTGAATATCCCCTTGGTTGTGTGAATGGAGCTGGCAAAACCCTTCCAAAGTTTAAGCCAGATACAAGGATTACCAACTCAGGCAAGCGTTTGTGCCAAAAATAAAACCAAAAGCTGCCAGAATTCTGAGGGGGGGAGGGAAATAATTCTGATTCAAATACTATTTTTGTTTCAATATAATGTCTAAAGGCTAGGCTTATTTAATTATAAATTAAATACAAACTAAAAATAATCGATTGTGTTATTTTCTGAACTAAGTATTCTGAATTGGTTTGTTTCCAGTTTTTTGGCTTAGTTTTTCACTTTGCTGGGAAAACAAAATAGGCTTCATTACATAGCAACTCAAAATGATCCAACGCAGCCCAGAATTTTTGGGGTTGGCCAGAGAAATTAAAAGAATAAAGTATTCACACATTTGTATTTTAGATCCCACTGGTGTAAGGTGAAAGTGTGAGTCAAGGCTCACTTGCAGAATGATGACTGAGAATCTTCTGGACAATCCTATGGCATTTTATTCACTTTCTTTTTGACAATCATGTAATAAAGCATGGAAATTAGGTGCTTCTTGATGCATGGCAGCCATGCATGGCCTAAACCTCTGGGGTTTGTTACATGTAGTGAAGGTAATCCACTGCAAAAACATTTCTTGTGTCCTAGGAGGAAATGACACAATGATAAAACTGGTTCTTTTTCACAGCTTTATGTTGATCATTACTGTTCAATTCAGAATCTATCCTTGCTCTATCATCCACCCCATACCCTCAGGGGATGCATTTTGCTACAAAACAACCTCCACTCTGCTTACCTGCAGAACAACCTCCCTTCGATTCCCGTCTTAGCAGAACAGCTGTTTTTCTCTCCTTCTTTTAATTAAAATCTCCACGTCAGTAGCATGTATTAAATCAAGTTCTATTACAAGCCCAACTTTCAAGAGCACGTTTTTTTAAGCAGCTCTTATTTTGTCAAGCCTAATTGCTTTAGTTCTAGGCAATATTAGTTGCAGAACAGCCAGTAATAACCCTTAGTCCTGGCAAATTTTCTCTCTACCAGAACTCAATCACATAACATAAACAGCTATAAAAGGAGGCTTTTTAAAGCTTTATTCATAATGTGTAGCACATGCATGTGGCAATGTATATCAGATCACAACACTGAAAGAAATATGAGATTTATCCATGATGTAAGTTATGCCAACATCTAGTAAGTTGAGAGCATTAATTTGAATTTAGCTACATTAGAAAAGAGAGGGAGGAAAAGACATGCTGCTTTATTAGTGCAGGCTTTCCCAATTTAATATTAAAAACCGTTTCTTGCTTTCTGAATGTAGTTGATCATGGCACCATGCATGATGATGCAACTCAGTGTGGAAAAAGCACACTCAACTGTGGACAGAGAGAATCAAGGTGGTCCATGTGAAGAAATGGACCCTCAGGATTCGTGGGGAGGAAGAGAAATTTTAGCTTTTTGTTATGATGGCAAAAAGAAAGATGTAAGGACAGAAAACTCAGAATAAAACTTCGGATGGCCCCCAGAGCAGCACTTGTCCAAGGGCTGACGGAGCCCCAGCCTCAGACACATACCTGAGAGCATTCCCGAGGTCCACAGGCAATGGAAAAGCCACATGCTGGCCATCCCCAGCTGGCTGGGTATCCCACAGCACAGTCTGGGTTATTCTCCAAAGCCCATGTGTAATTTATGGGGTGTATTTACAAAATGTCTCTGCCTTAAGCCACTGAATTTGTTAATCCCCAGAGATGAGGATACAGTCTTCACATGGCACACACACTGCAAGGATTTAATACCCATTTATTTAACACAATCTAGTATATTTTAAGCCAGTCTATTAGAGGAATACGCCTTGCAAACAGTTTTCAGCCTAACTGGAGGTCAGTAAGAAAGACAGTCATCTCAAGCCCTCCACCACCACACTGTCCTCTCCTAAAAGATGGCACAGTAACAGAGGGTGAATTTATTCCATTCTGTTATTTTAGTGTTTTTGGTTTTATTCACATAATGAGTTACAAAAAGGGGAGTACCAGAGTGGAATAATCTTAGACATAACAGCACACAAGGTTATTACTTTGAGAGCAGTAAGGTAAACATGAAGCAAGTCACACAGTCTTTAAAACAGAGAAAAGACTGATAATGAATTATTTTTTGTAGTTCCATACAGTCCAACTCACCTAAGAGCAGTACATAATAAAGAATCTGAAAGGTGATGATGGAACTTTCTTTGTGATTTACACACTTCTCTAAATCAAAAATACTCCATTAATTTCACAGGGACTGGTTGCAGAGAGGCACCAAAGTGAAAACATACAGTGCTGGTTTGAGTACAGAAAGGCCAAGATTCTCCAGAAACAGAATCTTCTATAGGACCATTACATATTTCACCAAGAAGTTTGCATAGTTCAAACTGAGTTTTTCCAAAAGGTAATACAATCCTTTTTCAAAGGATCCATTGCCAAGTGCAATTATTTGTGAGCATTTGAGAAGTTCATAGAAACATTATGCACACAAATTCAATTTGAGGAGTTCTAGGAAGTCCAAATTCATTAGAGAAGGCTGATCACAACAGAAAAGCAATTTGTGACTATGTCCAGCCAATTTATGGATGTTTTGCAAACCTTGAAGTGAAATGCTTTCTTTATGAGTTACAAGAATTGATTGGTACTTGGTGTCTTGGGGTTTGTATAAATACTGTACAATTATTTATATAGAAGAAAAATATTATTACATAACTAAAAAAAGTCAACTAGCCAGGTTATTTTGAAAAAGAAATATGGGTTTGGTATTCTTAACGTAAAATTTTTCTACTTGAAAAACATGGTAGTACATTATTTTGTTCCTGTCTTTTGAAGATTTAGGAACTGGATGTATGAAGAAAGCACTTACTAAAAAATTCAACACAGAGCATATTAAAACCTTACAAGTAAGAACTTCTATAAATCTTTGCTGCATAATGGAATTACTTTTGTTAAAAATGGTGAACATCAAGGTGTTTGGTTTTAACACTTTTTTTTTTTCCAAACCAGATCAAATCCACAAAACCTTCCAAAAACTTGAGCTGCTTCAATAGATTTCTCCTCAACTCTCCCAGCCTGTCTCCATGGCAGAGGTGTCCAGCCCTTAGAGCATCCTCGTGTCCCTCCTCTGGACTCCTTTCCAGCAGCTCCATGTCCCTCCTCTGTTGGGGTCACAGAGCTGGACACAGCACTGCAGGTGGGATCTCACCAGGGCGAAGTGGAGAATTTCCAAAAAGCACAACAGGTTTTCAGGAATTTGCTGTATCAGAAAAGTATTTTTGGACTAATCTTCAAGTTAATCCTGGCTACATAATTGGATTCCTCAATGTAGAGGCCCATGGCTGTCCCAGAAGTCTGTACAGGTGCACCAGTGCATCCCTGCCTTGCAAACTGTCGGTGGGACTGTACTGTGTGGAATAACCCTCTGGTTGCAATACCTCATTCATAAGAATACCGCTGAAGGAGTGGTAAAGACACAAACCAGCTACAGAACAGAGCTTTAAAAATATTTGTTCTGCAAATAACTCTTTTCAACATACAGATGGTATTCATACAGAACGTTGATATAAGGTATGGTGTGTAAAAAATAAGAAATAAAATATTTTCTTTATGGAAATCTTCCTAAAGAAATTACCATAGAGACAGAGTTAATTAAATTTCCTATCTCTGTTAGGGACTACATTTCTGTTTGTCAGCTGTTACTTATATTTGTAATTATTTCTGTTTTATAAAGTAAAACTAAATGTAATTTAAAAATGAATATACAACTAAATATCATTCTGTTAATAAAACCAAATATCCTCTTAAAGTATAGTTTTATATGACCTAACTGTATTAATTTCCTGAAGAAAAATGTCAGTAGATTTATTACTTGTCTGCATACCAGATAACAGGACCCCACAGAGTTCAAAACTATACAAAAAGAGGTCACTTTATTTGTGTTATTTACATTGCACAGTGCCTTAACCTGTAATTACAGAAAAGTTTTCTTTAGCAGAGACCACAGTAAGCAGAAACCACACTGACCTGTGCCAAGAAAACTGCTGCTTGTTCCAGTTAATTACTAAATGTGTTTCTCCAACGCAATTTTATCTTTAAGACCAATTTTCAAATTAGCAACTTGGTCTATTCCTGATACATCGCCTGCATTATCGGCTTCGGACAGGCCCCAAGCAGTAAGAGACAAGGACACACACAAGGGAGGGGAAAGCTGGAATTTTATCATTTCTGGCTTCCCTAAACCAGCACTCCTGACTCCTCAGGTCCTTTCTCACAGAGCCCAGTAAAGCCAACTGAGTGCCACGGAGTGCAGATGGAGCAGGCTACTGCAGGTTTGGTGTTCAGAGTGGGATGCTGATGTTGAGTTGGACACAACCTCCAGAACTTTTCAAGCATGTTTTACATTTCTCAATGAATACTGAGGTGATATCTCCAGTTATAGCTTTATTCTCTCTGTTGACATTGGCTAAATTATTCCCACCCCTTTAGGGGGATTAATAATTCCATGGTTTAGAGCAAAAAGATGCCTGAAGGAAGAAACAGAAGAAGCTGCAAATAGCTAAAGATAGACCTGGAAAAAAGAAAATTAATTAGCAGACACTGAGGATGTTCCAGTATAGCAAAACTGGAATTCAGGTGTAGGCTTGGATATTAAGAATCCCAGAATATAGAAGTGCTTGGATCTGGACATATGTGATCCTGTTTTCTTATTTTCCTCTTGAAAATGTATCAGAAAAGGGTTAGATATTCTGTACAACCACAAAATACACTGAATACAGTACAGCAAAGTGTATAAGTGCATGCTTAAATCCTCTCAACTGCTTACAGAATTCACAATAAAATTAGATCAGTTTGTTGGATCCACAGAGTGAGATTAGACATGATTGCTATAACCAAAGTCTATGTTATTGTATTTCTAAAACTAAAGTTTAATTTTGATTGCATTTGCCAAAATTGCCAAACTACTGCTATGGGTTAATGCACCAGCTTGTTTGCAATTCCAAATCTCAACCTGTAAACTCCAGCAGGCACATGAACCAGGCTTTAAATGCACCTGGACACTGTGATGGAAATACAGAAATAAATAGAAGAAGCAGTGGGAAATCCTATCCTGATGGAAGAAAAATATTACTCCAGAAGGGAATGCAGCTAGCAGATACAATTGCAATAACTACAAGTGAAATGGTTCTGTAAGTAGGTATCATGTGGAAAACAAATTAGCAGAATTTGAAAACATCTGGAATAGATATCAACATAAAGCTCAACAACGCATTTGAAAAGCAAACAGAATTCCAGCAGAAGTATCATGGAAATTAGAGACTGGAAGCAATACTGAAGTATTAAATCATGGAGGCCTCAATTCAGTTAAGATAAAGGATTTGTTATTTTTATTCCATTGTCATTATCAGTTTGCTATCTGTATTTTGTCTAATAAAGTGATATATGAAATCAGTTGACACATTTGTACTGAAGCATGAAAGACTCAGAAACAGAAAGATCTTGATTAAAACAGTTCACTATTTTGTGAATATTTAACCTGCTGTTTAAGTCTACACGTCATTTTAGCAATAAGAAACATTGCTGTCATTTTAGCAATAATAAATTGCTAAATAATATATCAGGAAATAGGGTCAGTTCTTACAGAGCCTGGTCCAAAGTCCATTTGCCTCCTATTAATAATAGAGAATAATATATAGGGGGGAAAAACTCCAAAACAATTCTCCAGAATGAACTTACTTAGTAAGTATTGAAAGGTATTCAGTTGAAATGTGAAAAACAGGCTGAATGTTGAGATACACAAAATGCAGAGTATGGCATCATTCTAGACCAGATGTTTTAAGTACACAAGAAAATAGCCAGTTTGGGGTTAATTTAAATGTCTTCTTACATTGATTCATATTTTTCGTAATGCATAATACAACATATTGTCTTAGTATATAAACATCCATATATTTCTGCTGTTGGAACATGAGGATTTTAGTACCAATTATATTACCAGGCCACTATTTGAAATCTATTAACCATTTTGAAAAGCCAGAAAATCCCCTGACATCACCACCACTTCCCAGACACATTTCTCTGTAAGTTCTTTACCTTTTCCTCCCAACTGCTATTCCTTGCCCAGTTCCCCACCTCAGGGGGATGGACTCTGAGAGTCTGAAGGATGTTTAGTGTTCCTTCCTTTCTCAGGACCCAACAAAGCCATCATACAGACAGACCTTCTTCCTCATTTCCATTATCATTTACTTTTTTTTGGAAGTAGAATTTATTTCAAAGCCATGTTTAAACACATTGAGAAGTTGCCTCTTACTGTCCCCACCATTGAAATGATACCACTTTTCTCCGTGGTCTTGAAATATAACTTTACAGGGATATAAAGAAGATGCTTACCTTGAGCAAGGCAGTGATCCCACTGAGCTCAAGGACACAGTGCTGAGCATGAACTGAGAGGTTTGAAGAACTGGGACCTCAAGTTGTGCCATAAAGATTCTCCACGTACAGAGCAGGAGGTGACCACAAGGACAGGACTGGCCAACACAGCTACCTCGTCTTCCCAGCATGGGTATTCTACCTAGGTTCATCTTCCAAGAATCCTCCCTACTCTGTTATATCAGGGACTCAGCTTTACAAAAACTAACTTCACAATTAAACAAAGTTCCTTCTATTTTAATTATTACAAACAATAGGAATATTTCTTTTCCTTTGAGAAAGAGAAAATCTCTGCTGTATTTTCATTTAGACTGCACAAACATCTCCTCTTTCCATCCTAATTTTTGTTGTGTAGTCAAAGCAAACTGTTTCACAGAATCATGGAATGGTTTGGTTTGGGATGGACCTTAAAGCCCATCTCATTCCATCTCCTGCCATGGGCAGGGGCACCTTCCACTAGACCAGGTTGCTCCAAGCCCTGTCCAACCTGGCCTTGGACACTTCTAGGATGGAGCAGCCACATCTCTGAGACACAATCACTTTTTTTTTTAAGAGTATCCAAGTTCAAAGTACACTGCCATACTGGAAAATGCTAATACAAAAGAAGTGCCTTCTTTGAAACATTTTGCCACTCTTTTAAAACTTTGGTCAGTATTACCCCTTGGAAGCAACTGGCACACTGAGAACATTCAATTTCAACCAACATAGGTATAAACAAAACTTGGAGCTAAAAGATGAAAAGGATTCCAGACTCACCATAATTTTAGATGACTTTGTTGACATGGAAATATGAAGTAGGATTACCAAAGTAATATTGTAGGTGGCTTAATTAGACATTTGTAAGAATTAATAATCAATAATTATAATTATTAATAAACAATTGTGCTTAAAGACGTCCAGTATGTTGTAAAGTTATAAGTACATTAATGGCATTTTAGAATGTTAAAAAGTATTATTATTACTATTTTTATTATGCTGTACTCTGCAAAGATTGACTTGTAGATGTCTTAAAAGGTCAACCATTAACTTTCATAAGTAAATCAAAATATTAAACTAATGTACAGGCTGAACAATTAATTTTTTTTCACTAGAAATAACTGGCAATGACCACAGCTCGTTTTATATGCCTTTCAGTAAAACTGAATGCAAGCAATAAGGGGGTACCCATGAAACACAAAGAAATTATGAAAAGCAGTGATGGAAGAGCAAAAAATCAAGACCCCAAAACAACTTCAAATCTTCTTTTACTTTGTTGCCTTTTTAAATACCTGGGTTGTGTTTTGATGGTTTCTGCTCCATTGATGTTTATGCTCCTTAAAGCAACTTTTCATCCTTTAGCACTGAATGTGGTTTGGACCTGAATTCCAGAATTTCCCAGTAATTTGGCACTGCCTCAGATATTTTTCAGTGTTTCATTTGCCACAGCTCAACATTTTCATCAATTGTTTTCTCCATCACTACTGAATTGGTTCTACAATTTGAAATTAATTACTTGCTCTTTGGAGTATGCCACAATTCCAAGAAGTTTAGCATTGAACCACAGGCGAATTGTGCTTTCCAGCCCTGTGAAGTAGCTGAGATGTTTGTAACAGAGCACACAAGGGAATTTCCAGCAGGGAAATACTTTCAGGTGAAACACTGAAATTTTGGGCAAGCAGGAAGTGAGGCAACTCTTTATCTCTCAATATTAAATTAAATTAAGCCCATAAAACTAAGACTCTGAACCCATGCTTGGAATGAGGATTTTTTTCAGTGGTTCTAATGCTTTTCTAGCAATTGATATTAAATAAATTGGCTCCCAATAGTCAATGTTCTTTGTTTAAACTACTGTTTACTCACCAGATTTTTTCTGCAGGTACGATTGCATCTGGCACAAAAAGCACCCAGCTAATGTTCTTCAGCAAGGGAAAACACATGTGCTGCAGTCTGCTCTAACCACAGGACTTTTCATTTAAGCTGTGTTTACCCCAGCTGTGTAACTTCTGGGGAGTGCAAAGAGGCAAATCAGAAGATGTACTGGACAAAGAGCTGATGGAAATTATGGCTGCGTGTAATCTTTGAATTGTTCACTTCTAAAAATATCGGTGTGTCAAATCTTGGGCATCAGATTCTTTACCAAGAAGTAGATATCTGAGAGAAAAGAATTATGGCTGAATTAGGAGTGTAAAAAATCAGCCCACTAACGGCACTTGGCCTCTCTGAGTTGTAGGTGCAAGAGAACACAGTCCAATCTCCACAGAAAATCTTTTACTTCTGATCCTGCTTTATTTTGGTTTCACGTAACAGACACTACTAATTCAGTGAAGGAGTGACCCTTAGACCCTGTTTCTTCTCCCCAGGGGAGATCCAATCAGTCAGATTTTTCTCTGCCTTCCTTGCTACCAATGTATTTCAACTGGTTTTCCTAATTTTTTTCTGCTAATTCCCATTTCCTTTATAATCACAGGCTTTTCTGTGACTTGCTGGCCAAGCGATTTTCAGGGGAGCTATAATTGCCACAGGTCTTAAACATTAACCCTGCCAGGTGTCAGTGTGGGACTGCTTGTGCATTTGATTAATGACACCAGAGCAAAAAAAATTGTTTTTTAATTGACTAGTGTGTTTTTCTTCTTGTTCAAGTGCTCCTGAAACAGTCAGATGATCTGGAACAAAGGTTCCTTGGGAAAAAAAACACCTGAGATGGCATGCTGAAATACGAGAAATACGAGCTAAAGTTGGATTAAGTAGATCTCAGAAGCCTAAGATATATCGACCATTTTACATGTGCAGAAATCTCAGCAAGTCTGAAGCATTTCCAGCTTTGCCACTTAGGATGGATGTTACAATACTGAGAGTGGAGACATGACCAAAAACCCTAAATGTGATCTTTCTCTCTCATAAATAAACACGCACAAAAATGAAATAATACAAACACAGAATCATAGAATAGTTTGGATTGGAAGGGACATTTTAAAGGCCATGTAGTTCGACTCCCCATGCCATGAGCAGGGATATCTTCAACTAGTCCAGATTACTTTGATATTACTCATAAAGGTAATTTGATTTATTAATTAACAAGAACTGTGTATTATCCGGCCGGGGAAAGCCACAATATAAGTCTCACTGTCACAGGAAGATAAGGAACTTAGTTCCCAACTTGTCTTCAAGCGCTCAGTTTACTGGCTGGGATTGCAGCACACGCAGGGCCGAGCTCTCAAGTTGCAGTTTTTTTGGAGCCAATAGACAGGAAGATTCGTTTACCTGTTGTTCTTTTGTAGCACTTTTAGGATCAGAAAGTTCATTTTTTTTTATAAGCTGGTCAGATTAGATGTTTTCCTCCTTCAAAAGTTGAAGTATCCAAGCACATATCAGTTATAAGAAAACAGCTTTAGGAACTCTCCCAAAGCCATCAATTGTAAATGAAACATGAGGTTTAAGTACACACATCTCCACAATCTAGGGCTTGAATCATTTAACAAAAGCTCTTGGAGTTGGATTTAAGTGAATGTCTCAAGACAATTTTTAGGCAAAGCCAGAAAAATCACTCTAAAGAGCAGTATTTTAAATCTATTAATAGTTAGAATTCTGTTTTGCAGCTCCTTTTCTTTCTTGATTACATATGTGGGATGTTTCCACTAAATTCCACTGTCCTAAGTGAAAGAGGAGTGGAGGAAATCAGCACAAGACATTACCCATGGCCTTGTCACCATCTTTTTACAGTGTCTCAGGTCTGCTAAGTCACATGAATAAATCTAGTCAACAAACACAGGCTCAAATTAGCTCAACTATTGAAGAGTATAAGCTGAATTAAATTAGTTGAGGTGATGTTTTTTTGAAGTCTCCCTTTCCAGTACAGCAGGCCTTGTGTTTTAAGTGCTCTAATAACATCTTGCAATCCCTCTGACTTCAAGAAGCAGCAGTCCAGCTCCCACTCCTGGCCTATCTTCAGTGCTGAAAATCCATGTTTCTCCCAGGTTGTTTTTGATGTAGATATAAAACTCAGTTTTGCTGCTAGACTATAAACACTCAGAATAATTCTCTAATATATTAAAGGTTCTAGTTTATTTGCACTTATAAACACTTTGTTAACTTCTAGCTTTTCAAGACACAACTTCTTTAAAGTTCCTCTTACTGAAAAATCACCCTCCAGGTGACAGAAATCACTCCAGGGGTATGAAAAAAACCACTAAAACAAAACACAATTGGAAAAGAGGGGCTAGAATGGAAGCCAGAACTCTATTCCTTAATGATAGCAAGCACTGCGAGTGATCATTACAATAAGTGTTTGTTTGAGATACAGTTATTATATATTGCCTAAATATTTAACTTAGCCAAACCTCTGATCAATTGAAACAGAACCTACGCAGGCCAAGAAGCTGGAGCTAAACTGTCGGGGGGATGTGAAGCTGGCATTAGCACTGAAGCAGGAACAGAGGTAGTGGGAGGCACACAAAACCACAAAAAGTGATCTCATGTCTTTAAACTGTCCAAAGAATCATAATAATAAAGTTCTAGATGAGTGTTGAGGGGACACATGCCATTTTAATGAAAATAGAAATAATTTTAAATGACATTTTGAAACATTCCATGGAAATGTATTTGAAATGTAATATGGGTTCTCCAATAAAGAATATGCTTTTAATACATTACAGATTATATGTGATCATCAGTTTAAGACTTCCCCTCAACAAGCAGGATAATTCAAATAGACATCTAGCCTGTCTCTACAGTTTGTATTGCCATCCTTTCAAATGCAAACTCTGATGTTTCTCCATGGCTGGAGAAACACAGAGGAGGTATGGTTTTAATTTTTCAGACTCTTTTGCAAATAAGCTTAAACATTTTACAGTTAAAAGGACAGAATTTACATTTGCTGTGTCTGGTCAGTTTTAAAATGGTGTCTGTTATGAATCATGTTCACTTTTAAAGTTCATTTAACTTGGCTTATAGTTTACTTAAAAAAAAAATGTTATGCATCATTTGGATCTTCACTCCCAGCCACTATTAGTAATAATAAAGGCGTGCAGGTTCCATCTGATGGCCTTTGTATAAACTTGGATTTCCATAGGAAAAAACAAACAGGATCCACACAGACGGTAATAAATCCCACAAGCTTGTGCCACTATTGATGCCAGAAGTTTTAATCAAGGCACAGCTACTACAGCTCTTTCTGCCACCTCTAATGGGGTACCTGTGTGGATGGTACTGAGGACAGAAATACCCCAGTCCTATTAACCAGAAATACAGCATAATTTTTTGCTTTTAATCCTAATGAGCAAACGTGCCTGGATTGTGACATCAAGTCACAGAATAACTTTCGTGGGACTTAAGAACTCTGGGCACCTTCTAGTACTGACCTCTTGTCTCAGTTTTGCAGCTCCCTTGGTATTCACTCAGGTTACCTGAAATAGTAGGATGAGAGAAGAATATTCCAGAGAGACAAGAAAAGCAGGATTTATAAAATAATTTGCTTTCAAGGTGGATTAAGCTCCTTAAAATAGCAGAGACAACTTCACACAGCGGAGTCACCTCCTCACACCCATTTTTTTTTCTCTAGAGGTTATGCCAACCACAATGGGAACCATCAGGCTGAAGCCCTTATTTATTTTTGAAACCTCTGTGCTACTCTACTCAGGTCATGCCATCATTGTCCCCCAAAAGTCTTCCCCACCCCCCCATTTTTTAAAACAAACAGAAATGCCCAGCTAGTGGACATCCTGACCATGCCAAAGGAGCCAAAGAAGCCTTGACGTTATCACTCCCTGTGCTCCAATAAACACAGGACGAGCCTCTGCCAAAGCTGATATAGAAGTCAAGGAACAGAGGGATCCAGAACTCACACTGTCTGCACAGACCTTCATCTTACAACTCCAATTAATGTCTTTTTTCCTCACCATTATGTATTTCGAAAGAACAAAAAAAGGGGAAAAAAAAAAACCCCAGATGTTTGTCCACAATGACTTGTAACAATGCAAGCAAGCACTTGCCTTCCTTTCAGGGATGTCCACTGACAGTTTTGACACAAGAAAACCAGTTTTCTTGTAATTACATCTGTTTCATAAATACAATAAAATATCCTTTCAAAAAGCCACCACAAGAAATCTAAATATGGTTGTAATGGATAACAAAAATCACATTTTAGCACTGTAGCTTAAAACCACAAAGAACAAGCTACATTTTCCTGATGCTTTCCTGATGCCCAATTTGATACGGTCTGCAGAGCAGTTCTTTCTGGCTACTATTGTGTTCTTAACCTCACTTCTTCCATCTCCTTTCCTTCACAGATGAATAAGGGACCTCACAGCAAAATACTGGGGTAAGATTGCCCTGCACTTCCCAGCCTCTTCATGAGAAATTTTTCCACTCTTTAAAGATCTTGACATGGACATCTACCTGTGCTGTTTAGACCGGTTAAATAAGTCCATCTTACAAATCCAAGAGTCCAGTACAAAGCTGAATTAGGCAGAAAAGACAATGGTAAAGAAAAGATCACTTAAAAAATCACCGTGCTGACACAGTGAGTAGCCATGAAAGCCCTCGGTCCAGTCTCTGGAGCAGATGGTCTAGTAAGTCTCTTAAGGCTCTTCTAAGTGAATATGAACCTTCAATGCTCCATCAGGCTTAGAGCATGATGCAAAGACTTCACTATGGTCCTACAAAGAATGCCAGTACAGTTTAAGAATCATAAGAAGTATCTTAAGGTCTGTGATCTTTTTGTTAAACTTTATAGAGATGCACTACTAAACCATCCAGCTCTGATTGGACTCGATGCTCTTACAGGTCTTGTTCACATAAGTGAATCTGTGATTCTATCTCTGGAACAAAAGCCTGACTGAAAACTTGCCAGTACCAACCTGGAGAGCTTCTGGGAGCTGCTGGGAGTGCAGACAGCTCCACGACAGACACCTGTCCACATGCTGAGTAGTTATCTGGACAAAAACAGAAGAAAACCAAAACCCAACCAGGCTGGGAGAGGAGGAGAGTAGGGTAAACTCCAACCATGCAGATGGACTTACTGCAAGAGTTAACACTTAGCAAGTCTGTGCTCTGAAGCATAATTGACCCAAAAAAAGAGAAAACCTCAAGTCCGCAGATGGCCAGTGCTGAAGCGTGAAGTATTTCTCTTGTGCCACAATGGTATTTAATAGCAGCACAAATGTTTACCTCAATATTGCCTTTAAAACCAAAGGTATTTATGCACTCTGAAAAACAAACCAGAGAACAGGCAATGCAATTATATCCATTTACTGAGTACAACGAGGAAGCTTGCCAGGTCTGCCTGAGAAATCCAGAACATTAATGGGAATTACCAGTAGTCACCTAATAGAAGTAGATAATGGCTAATGAATAATCTATTTAATATATTTAATACTTCTTTTCATTTAAAAACTGTCTATGAACATATTATTTACTGTCAAATAATTTCTGAAGCAGTTTCTTGAAAGCTTTCACATGCAAAATACTTTAGTCAGATGTGCATAGTCCTTGGAATTATTTCTTGTACCATGCTAAAAACAATAAGCTCAAAAATTTCCCAGAAACAAAGAAGTTGTATTATTTTATTTCAGTTTCCTAGTTTGCTGAATTTTCACACCTCATTGACTATTCTCAGAAAGCAAACAGAGGAGGCAGGGGGTTCCCACAACAAAAACTTATTGAGCAAGTGTTGCTTATGCACACCCCTCTGCCACTCTGGAGAGACTCCAGTTCACTGTTTGGCCCATCTAGAAATTGATTAACAAGCTAAATGAAGCCTTTTCACTTCGGTTCCTGGGGCAAATGCTGCTGTAGGAATTCTAGGGCAGCATGAGATTAACCAGGCAGGGCTGCACCCGCACCCGCCGCTCACTGGGAGCTCAAGAACACGCCAAGAGGAGCAGCACCCTGGGGAGCCTCATCTCTTCAGCAAGAAAATGTTTGCTTTGGAGCTCACCCAGAAATACGGTGGTGCTGCCAGCAATCATTGTGACTCATTCCCGTTGCTATTCCCAGAAGGAACAGGTCAGTGACCAGTACCAGCTTTGGTATACGGGAACCAGGTTGGTACTGACCAGGTCTAAATAAGGGCTACAAGCAACTCGATCTAAGTAGCACCTTGGAGAAATAGAGAGAAATAGTCAGGTAATCCCTGAAAGTGCTCAAGGCCAGAACGGACAGGGCTTGGAGCAACCTGGGATAGTAGGAGTTGTCCTTGCCCATGGCAGGAGCTGAAACAAGCTGGGCTTTAAGGTTCTTTTCAACCTAAACCAGCCCATGATTCTGTGATTCTGTGCCTCTTAATATTAGTGCCTAAAACACTGTCCCACCTGGACAAGTATAACCCCAATATATTTGTAGAGGATGCTGAAAGTATAGCTGAGTTTGATATTTAATGTATCAAATATCAAAGTAAAGATGCAAACAGTCCTAGCATGCACCTGACATAGCGTTTGGATGTGCAAACGGATACTTAATACTCCAACTCCTTATGTTTCTAAACACACACATTCTAAACTGCATGCCTTTTCCAATTCCCAGTTTTATGTTAATGTATAAGTAGAAGTAAAAGCAAGATTATAATTGGATCCAAATAAACATTGCAGACTTGAGAGATCAGAGAGGTACATGCATAAATTATTGAACTGTAGAGCGTCTCACGGATGTGCTCCTGGGATTTGCAATCCATTACCAAAAGTGGGATCAAATGCACCACAATTCAGGTGATCAGCACAGGTGTCGTGTCAAGACCTGTCAAGCTTTTCCCCACCACTTCAACACCAATCCACTGCATAGAGAGGGTACCTCAGATCATGAGCAAGCAGGTGCTTTCATGATGAAGTGGTTGTGCTTCATCTCCTTGTGTCCTTTATTGTCCCCAAAAGAGCTGCCAGTGGCATTCAAAATACATTCAGGAATTCAAAGATCACGTGCAGTTTTGGACATGCAAGGAGGCTCCTCCTCTGCTCTCTCAATGCAAGGCAGTGTCACCAGATCTTCCTTTTGCTTAAAGAGCACATTTGTGTTCTTCCCTCTATTACACTTGGATGCATCATTTAGCCCCACTCAGCCTCAGTCTCCCTTCTTATGAAATGACATTAATGTTTCCGTATCACTCACATCTGTTAGGCCTGCACAATTCGCAGCGATGTGCACCTTGGAATGTCTGCAATAACAAACCCCTTGTGCAGTTGACTGCCTTGCTAGGGGGACAGATCAGGCATTTAAAGCTGTCTGAGATGCATCCACCTCACTGAACCAGAATCTGAGCCAGTGAAAACTTTCCCATGTCAGTTTAAATTGTATCGTTACCTGCACATACAGTTACATTAAGAAGCAATGATGGCAAATTCCTGACAAGTTGTTACTGGTGCAGTAAAAAAAAAAAAAAAAAAAAGAAAAAAAGAACTAAGAGGAAGATTTGAATCATGGAATCATATGGAATCATAGAATGGTTTGGGTCAAAAGGAGACTTAAAGATCATCTCATTCTAACGCCCCTGGCATGGGCAGAGAATCAAATCACACACATCTGATAGCTAGTCTGTTCTCCAAAATAAAGACTAAAGAGACCAAGCACATTTAATGGATTTTTACACATTTACTATTTTGTAAAACTTTCAGGATCGATCTCAGCAAAACTCACTTTCTTGGGGAACTGTGCCTGTATCAGTACAGAATAAAAACCTCATTATTACTGAGATTAAAACATTGAATAAATTCATTGGTAATGCTCATATTCCACAGTAATAAAGGACTCCCATCCACACTAAACATTTCTGAAGGAAATAAGTGGTTGTTCCACATACGCTGGAGGTCATGTCTGCAGACAAGCTCTTCCTGTCTGGGTTCTCTGGTGCTAACCAGGCAGTGCACTCACACGATAGAGTTCTTTTAGTTGAGGAGCTTAATATAATTTCTCTCTTCTTTTCTAGCACTTGCAGAAGAGGAAAAGGACATATGAACATAAATACTTAAATTTTCCTTCATGTTCAACTAGGTAAATAGAGCAACACTGTGCCATGTGTGCCGTAGGCATAATCTCTGCTGTGTGATACTGCTCAGCAATATTTTTTTTCCCAAGGAATTATACCAAATGCAACCCAGACCAAGATGCTGAAGTTGCATAATTGTAAATATAAATTCAGTAATGAAAGCTCTCCAATTATTATGTTGGGTTTTAAAACACAGAATATACAGCAAGAGATTGAGAGATTGCTTAGTCTTATTATCAATCCATTGCATGAGTCTATTATCAGTTCTCTGAATAGGATCGGCTCTCCTGCATCATCCCTGATGAATGCATGGCTAACCTCCCATCAAACACTTCTGATGACAGAGATCTCCAACAATCCTTATGATTTCAACAACCACACTATTCACCTTCTTCCCTACAGCAGCTCCAGGCCACAGTAGCTCATTATGTCTGTTAAACACATGGAAAAAGTTTTCTTCCTCACAGCAGGTTTCTGCATATTCATATTACATTGTCCTGGTTAGAAAGACAGGTGTCTGTCAGGGAAGGCAGGACCCTTCCTGGAATGAAAAAGATTACTCCCTCCCTCCAAATTATTATAACCTTGAAATTACAGGGTTTTCAGGCGAAGATATGGGTAAAGGAATAACAGTTCTTTACTAGGATATATATATATATATATATATATATATATATATATAATGAGCAACAACAACAACAACAAAAAACAACAGAAACCAGAAACCCAATAGCAGCCTTTCTCACAGATGGGAGAAAAAATTCCATGATGAAACCAACCCAGAACATAGAGTCTTCCCTGAAGTGTTTTCTTCTTTAAGCTAAGCCTTCTCTATCCTCGTACTTCAGTTTTCTACATTTCTAATTACTTCCACAGATGCCCTTTGGACTGGACACTTTGAGGCTTGGTATCCAAAACCCATCATGATATCCCATTTAAGATCTTTGCCTTTCCACAGCCAAGGAGAGAGGAAAGATGGGATCACACGTCTCACTGGCTGTATTTTTGCTGATACATTTTATTGCAATGTTTGTATTTTCACAACAGTAACTCCTTGCTAATTCACATTCAGTTGAAGCAAATCACAAGTGATTTTTGGCAGGCTGGGGCTCAGTCCATGGATTGCCATGAGGCGTTCAACAATATTTATCTATTCAGTAGAGGCAAAATAAATAACTAAAATTCATACATCAAGACAATTTCCAATTCTGAGCTTGTCCTCCAATACACTTGCAGATCTCCAGTGTTTTTTCTTCAAATCTGTTTTTTTTTTCAAACAAAACTGTGAAGAGTAAGCCAGTTTTTCACGGCCCACTCAGCATCCCTCCACACTGACAGGGGATTGCCAATAGCTAGCTGCTCTCTGACACTGGGTTTCCAGAGGGTTTGAACCCCTCCCAGAATATTTTCTATACTACTATCATTTAATGGTTTATGAAGAGAGCATATGAAATGATCTCAAAAGCCTTAAAAAAGTCCAGGCATGTGACTGCAGATGTAGGTTCAAAAATATTTATTAAACTGTTCACCTCTGCAATAAACACCAGGTAGGCAAGAACTGAAAACTATACAACAGAGTTGGGTGTGAAACTAAACCCAAACATAGCTCTGACCTTGGGGTTTCCTTCAGCTGACTCAGACATGAGAGGAGTTGGTGTTCCCCAAAGCTTTTCCCAAAAAATACAGAATTTGATTTGCTAAAAGACACCTCCTCTCCATTTGGTACGAGGACAGGCTCCCGGACAAGATCTGTGACTCCTGAATCTTTCCCACTTTGATTGAATTGAATTTTCCCTTCTGATCAAGACAGACAGTGGGACTTTTATGAATCTGCAGGCTATTTCTGGGATCCCACACTGGAGCATTCCAAGCCTTTTTAAGTCTAATTTGCCGCACTGAGAGCATGTTAGTGCATTACTGTTCATTCTCAAGTCCCAAAGACATGTAAAAATGTCATTCACCTCTTCTTTCTCATGCAGAACATACTTCTTGTAAGAACCTAGCAGCACTTGGCACCTTTTCAAACTTTTTACTAAACTTAGTAGTCATTAAACTGCTGCATAAAACAGAGACAGAAGCTAATTTAGAACTAGATGATGATGATGATGATGATCTTTAAGGTCCCTTCCAGCCCAAGACATTGTATGATTTTATGATAAACATCTTGGCTGAAATGTGTATAAAGAAAAGAACAACAACATTGCAATAAGGAGAGAATTTTCCAAAGAAATCCAAGAGAGGAAAGTTCAATTTTCTTAAAAGGAAGCAGTTATAAAACTGGATTATAAACCAAAAAAGTACATCATGATCAATCAATAGGAAATAGAAAACCCACATTTTTCAAGATTTCCTTCTCAAAATAGCCAACGTAGATTTTATTTCCAGTTTATTCACTTATCTGCTCGGCAGTCTAGCAACGATTTAAGCAGTCTAGTAAAACCTCTACTAGAGGACATAAAAATTCTAAGTCTGGGAATTAAATTCTCCTCTTGCAGAAACTGATTAGTGAAAATTTCTTGTGTGTACATATAGGCAAAAATTTTAAATATTTTCTTTAAAATAACATTTTATTTTAGAACTTCCAGAAATTTAACATCTCTTTAGAGAAAAACTCTCTCAAAACTTCCACTTTTGGAAGAAGCAGAAACGTCTTGCTATGTTACAAACATAACATATTGCTTCCTTGTGTGTTTGTTGAAATATACTGCTTTCAAGTTCGTTAGTACAAGGGTGCTACATTTTGTGGTTGGTAAATTGTGTCTTTTGTCATCCAGTTCTTGGCAGTCAGCAACGGCTCTGAAAAAAAAATATTGAGAAAAAAAGGCATTTGTGCCTCAGATTTCCCATCAAAAGTCATCCATCTTCATTCAGGGACTCTAAGAAATCTCAGTGCATCCCCAAAGTCTCCATTAAATTTACTCCTGTATTAAAGTGAACATAAGTATTTTCAAAAATATTTTATTAGGAATAGAAATCTAAGCCTTTCTTCCTTTTATAGTCCTTCATGGCATACGGATGAATTTCAGTGAAATGCTGAATTAACGGTGTGCTGAATTATTGGTGTGCTTTTTATATGACGGAAAACAGGACACAAAGAAAGTTTCACAAGGTGTTGCACAGAGACCAACTTCTGTGTTTATTCAGAGCTTCAGTGAGAGACCACACAGAAGGGAAGTCTAACCCCTTTCCTCACACTTATCCACGGGGCAAGGTGCTACAACCATCGGAAAAATGCTAACAGGGAAAAAGCAGAACTAACCTGATGTGGAAACAAGGTGAGAATAGGACTAGATGTTCTGCTACAATAAAGAATTTGGAGTAGAATAATCTAAGACTCTTGAGAATGACAGGGTGGATAAGCAGAAAGGCCTTGGTGTCTTGGGGATGGTAGTGATTGAAACTCAGTCCATAAGTACTACTAATAGCAAGTAAGTACTGAAGAACTAGAGGGTTCCTGAGAAATTCCCTATGCTTTCCTACTGTGAAAGAGGAGAACTAAAATCAAGCAGCACATGAGGAAGTTCTGGCGTGGAGGCTTGGCCTCTGTGGTTTGAGGTGCTGCTCATTTCATCTCCAGTGGTAGGTGTGGAGACCCCAGAAGCAGAGGGAGGGACTGAATCCCAAAAGAGACAAGTCACTGTAACTGTTGAAGCCACTGTGGGCACCTCATAAAGCCAGAATACTGTGGGCACTACACTGGATAATGGAGGATTTCTGTTATCCTTAGGCATGGATGCCCTTAGGGATGTCCTTATCGATGTCCTTGTGCTTTGATCACACTTCTCTGTATCAGGTGTATTAGTTCTCCATTATCTTTGCTCACACAGGTAGGAAAAGCCTGCACCCCCAATACATAGCTATAAAATAGGGTGGGATTGGAACACCATGCATTTAACATTCCATGCTGGTGCTGCTTCTCACGACAGCTGGGGAGCTCCAGGGTCAGTTAATCCAGTGCACAAAAGCTAATTAACATCTCAATGTGGGGAATATCCTACACTATTGCTCAGTCTGGTAGTCAAAATGAATCAAAATATCCATGATTTGAAGAGTTCCACAGCTCCAAATTTCATAAATGCAGCAACAAAAGAAAATATTCCCTGAGCTTCAGCTCCAATTGAGGCATCAGAACAAGGCAGCACTTCACCCACAATCATGCAGACATGCTCTGGAGTAATTTCCATGACCTCTACAATGGGTTTTTCATCTCCTGCCTCTTTTTATTTTTACAAACTGTCAGAAACCTCAATGACCTTCATAGTAATTTTTGTTAATCAGTCTCCAATGTTGCCACATCAGGTGTCTGTCCATAAAATGGAATAATTGTGTTTCTGCTTCCAGAATATTACAAGAATGGAAAGGAGGATTTTGATGTTCTTCTACCCCTTCCAAACACTTTTTTATATCAATTGGATACACTGAAATGTGAGATTGTTGTGGCTGCCTCACTTGGGCAGCACCCCAGAAAGGCTGTGATCTCACCTCTAGGTGCCCAAAGAATTGACTGCACTACTGACCCAAAAAAACTCCACTATTCATTATTGAATTTTTTGGGATTAAAGTCTTCCCTAAATAGATCGTCTTAGTCCCAGATAGAGAAAAGAGCTGTAAGAGCACAGTACATGTCAGTGGTATGTGGATGGGGCATATTTAAGGTGCATTAAATAACATTTCAGCTCATATGACAGCAAATGATGCCTCAGAACTATACTTTTAATAAAAAATCAGTATGTCTTGGTATACCCTTAGAAGATACAAGGCAGTCCCAGTCTGCAGACTGAGAGGTGTCACGTGAAGCATGGTCTGCTCACAAGATAAAGAATGTTTATTGAGCTGTTTTATTTAATAACAGAGCCATTATGCAATTTGAATCCTACAAGCACCAAATGTAAGAGAATTCCTTGTTTTGCTTGTCACTGAAATCTGCTGTTAATCAGATATATGGTTATATATAAAATCCTTGGAATTACAGAAGATTCAAATGGCTCATTCATAATGGAAATTTTGAAACTTGTGGCAACCTGAAGGCAGCAGCTTAGTTGAAAACAACACAAACCCCTTAAAATAAGATTTGAGTAAATATTCTTCTTGGGTTACATAGGGATAAAAAACTTGAGATTTTGGGATTTGTGGTGCATGAAAGCATAATGAAATGCTAAAACCCAAAGTATTCACCCACCTACCTACTACATACACAAATGAATTTGCATCTATTTTAAATTTGTAGATATTTTATCTTTTTAGTGTGCTCCATCCTGACTCAAGAATTGGACATTTTGCTAACACAGAACTTCCCATCCTGCCATAAAAACACAAAGTCAGCATGGAACACCTGCCAACATTACAGATGATCAAAGTCATTGGGTGCTGTATCAACACACAAATATTTCATTATGTAGAAGTCACTACAGTTTGATCCAAACACACTGGACTCATAGGAAACTTATTATTAATGACAATCATTCCTTTTACTAAAACAGAGAGCTTGGACAAGATTTCAAATAAAACACAGCTCCATGCTGTTCTGTTCAGCTCAGGAATCATTTGGAAACTCTTGGTTCAGCCCCATAGCCCATTTTTACACAGGTCAAATGGGAATTCACCAAGACCTACACATTTTTAAGTTTTAATGCTATGGGCCAAAATATTTTTAAGATATGTCTAAGATATAATATTCTTTTAAAATGAGCTCCAGGAATAAAACTTCACTCCTTCAGATTTCACAGACATACATGAAAAGTATATGCATTAATATAGAATAGTAGTTAGAAAAAGAATAAGAAAGAAACAGCGATAAGCAAAATTAATCCACAGTCATTAGCCTGCACCAATGAAGGACAAGTTACTCAGAGCTCGGCAGAACTTCCTTCTCATCCTGAAAAAAGCACATTTTGGTAGTTTCTACCAATGAGTGCCATGTGCTTCTATTATATACTTTAATTATAGACTTATACTTCTGTTGGAGCCTTTTCTGTCTGTTGGCTCCACCTAATAATGAACCTGCTGCTGCTTAATTCAGTTTATGTCACTGACCTCAACAGGAAATCAGTTGTGCAGGGGTGAGACTCCATTCCAGAGCTGAATATACTATGTATTGCTGTTATATGAGATACAGTAAAATGGATAGTTGTGTAAGAGGAACAGATCAACGAAAAACTCTGGTTCAGGCAGAAAAGTCTGGATAATCAGTAGTGATGGGAAGCAAATTGAAAAAAAATAACATGGCAGTTAAACTGAGTTTAGTAAAATTGCTTGAATATGGCAGCAACTCTTCTAAATTTACACAAGTGTCACAGTTAATCGCTTGTGAAACTCACTCTGGGGACTTTCTAGTCAATTCTCAATGTAAGTTAGCAAGCTTTAGTCCTTCTCTCTGCCTGTCATATTTTTTAAGGACATGTGATGTTATTGCATCTGCAGGCAAAATCGAAATATTCCATTTCTTTGCCCTCTCAGCAACTCTCATCCCCATCAAAGTCCAGACAGCCCAAGGCTGGGACTGTTGATTCTATAAATAAGAAACCAAACTTAAAATCCTGGTTCAAACTAAATACCTGGAAAATCAATTTGTTCTAACCTACCTTCAGCAGCCTTGTTTAGAAATTAAGGGCAGTTAACCTGGTCCCACTCCACCACGGTTTGTTGGCCTTCTGGAGCCTTCCATGAATTCAGCACATAAAGCTGAGCCTGCACTCACACTGTGTTTGTAATCCATGGCCAGCTCAGTCTTAAGGTTTGAAACAAGCTCTGCTTCAATGATTATTTCTTATTTAAACCCCCTCAGCAGCCCAAAACAAAACCCAGGCCAAATCCCAACAGGTGTCCAGCTTCTGCAAGCCTAGTTGTGCAACATTAGCCCAAGTTTTGCTGATCAGAATATTTTTAATTGAATATTTGCAAAGATGGAAGACATTATATCTTGGAGAAAAGTTGAATAGATTTTCCAGACTTTTCTGGCTTTATTCAATTTCAGGTCAATGCTAATTGCAGCTGCTCTGTATTTCCTTAAATTTTTCTCTGCATCATGGTTTTTGGGTTGAGGTTTTTGTTTTTGTTTACTGATGTGACAATTTTATATTGTTAAATTATTAATAAATGGGAATTTGGGGTTAAGAATGCAAACTGAGGTTCTGCTTTAAAGGGGTTCTGCTTTAAATGTAATAACAATTTACCATCACCTATAGTTCTTTCAGAAAAAGAACATAAAAGGAACATCATATTGCCAAATAACACAAAAAATGGGAGCACAGAGGCCAAAGCACATGTTTATAGATAGAGAGAGCAAAACCAAAAGTATCCAAAGATATTCCTGTCCAGTACTCATCCTGTTCCAGGAAGTTAGACTTGTACTAACAGAAAAATGTTTGAGGTAAGTCACAGAATCAAAGAATCCTTGAATAGTTTGGGTTGGAAAGACCTTAAAGCTCATCCAGTCCCACCCCTGCCATGGACAGGGACACCTCCCACTGTCCCAGGCTGCTCCAAGCCCCATCCAACCTGGCCTTGGACACTTCCAGGGCTGGGGCAGCCACAGCTTCTCTGGGCAGCCTGTGCCAGGGCCTCCCCACCCTCACAGGGAACAATTTCTTCTTCTAAATGATCTGATCAGAGATTCAGGCTTGATGTTCTCAGAAGCCTTTTCCAACCTCAGTGATTCTGTGCTTTTCCCAGAAGCATTTTAGATGGGAATGCCGGCCACAGGATGATACTGCAAACTGAGTTTCCTTTTACCCTGGAAAAAATATTGCATACAATGTGTGTTTAATGTTTACATGGAAGATGAAGTGCTCAGATTTACAAACCAAAGAAGTAATTAACAGCAAAACGGTGTTAGGCTAAAAAAATAAAAAGGCAGATTGCAGTAGAAGTACAAAAAGCAGAGGTTTGTGATGAAAGGATAAAATACCATAATTCCTTAGTTTCTGCAAAAACGGGTAGAAAATACATGCTGCTGACTCAGAAGAAAGAAATATAAGCATAATACAAATAAAGCAATCACACCTGTGCTCCTCAAGTACCTCAGGGTGTAACACTTCCCCTTAATTCTGCGCTCACAAATACATCAACAGGAAACATGACACATGGAAATGTCTTCTTTAATGCATACTGCCCCGTTTTAGAAAGAAATTTGTTTTACTTCTATTAAAAAAAAAATCCAACAGTTTTCAGTAATGATATCAAACTCATCCCCAAATGGGAAGAAAAAATTCAGGAGCAAGAGCAATGCAGACCAAAGTATGTACAGGTCTATAAATGGAGAGAACAAGCCCAAAATGTCTGGATTTCTTAATTTCATAACAGCCCAGACTACTGAGAATACTTTTTTCTTGAAATCTTTCTTTTGTTTCCTTTAAAACTGCACCTTATTTGTTAACCACATAAAGTATTTTTCTACTATCCTTTCCTGACTTACATTTCCATCCTGGTCTTGCCTCATGCATACAATGCAAATTATGTGTCATTGCCTTATCCTCTTAAAAAGAACTGAAAAATTACATACTGACCCATTATTTATTTTACAAAACTTATTGACCTAATTTCATCTCTGGTTTCCTTGGTTTGCAGTGAAATGAGCCTGAAATAGTTTTTCTAAGTCTTTATTTCAGTCAGCAACAGAAAAACATTGTCTTAACAGATCTTGATTGCAGAAAGAAAGCACATTTATGACTCAAAACCAGTAGCAGCCCCCTCTGACCCACCTCTGGTTCTCTCTCTCCATCCTCTCCTGAACACCAAAACCATTGGGATGCAAATAACAGCCCCCAATACAGCGATCTTTTCACCATTTTCCACTTCAAAAATTTGATTGTTTTTTTTTAAAAACCAAAATATTAGAAAGTGTGATCAAATTTTGTTAAGTACTGGTCAAAACTTGCATATAACTGGGTGTTATTTTATGTGCAATGCAAAATCAAATAAACAGGGATTACATGGAATTCAAATCCCTTTATCCCATGTGGTGCTAGATGCAGGTTTCACTTATCAGCATCAGGACAAAGAGGAGGAGGCTGAGGTCAGACTTCATCAGGGTCTGAAACCTCCTCCTGAGGGGCAGCTCCATCTCTGCTCCCTGTGATGGGACAGGACCCAGGGAAGGGCTGCAGCTGTGCCAGGGCAGGGTCAAGCTGGAGATCAGGAAAGGTTCTTCCCCCAGAGGTGCTGGCACTGCCCAGGCTCCCCAGGGAATGGGCACAGCCCCGAGGCTGCCAGAGCTCCAGGGGGTTGGGACAGCGCTGCCAGGGATGCCCAGGGTGGGGGTGTTGGGGTGTCTGGGCAGGGCCAGGGGTTGGACTGGATGATCCTTGTGGGTCCCTTCCAGCTCAGGTGATTCTGTGACTCTATGAAAATACTGAAGGGTTAAGCAGGTCTCATTTTTACATTAAAAATGCATCTGATTCCTGTTTCTGTCTTCCCTTTAACCTTCAGTACTTGTCTTATTTTAAGCATGTTGCTCAGTAATCACACATTGTCATCTACGTGAATTTGTCAATACCATGAGCCAGATGTTCTTTTGTAAGTCATCAATTTACTACTGACTTTGGGTAAGATAAGTGAGCTTGGCATCAACACAAGGTGAGGGTTCCTATAGGCTCTGTGACCTTGGTGTGAACACAGGTGAACACACCAGCACACAAAAACTGCCGAAACAACGGTTACTTAATGACAGGCTCCCGACAACACATTTAGACACCTAATTAAGACTCCTCATTTACAAAAGTGCTCAGCAGCCTCTGAGTTCTCTGAAGATCAACGTCACGCTCCTATTTTTAATCTGAATTCAGCCACACTTAATCTGATTGTGCTGATAAGTACAATAAATTGTTTTTAATTACAGGGCTGGAAGGACGTTGTAATTAATCACAAATCCTGTGCAAGGGAGAAGGGGATACTGTGAAGTCCCTGGAGTAGACCAGCAGCCAGGGAACCCTGAGTTCCAGAGCTTGCCTAACCCAAATATTAAATGCAAGTAAGAAAAAAACCAGAACTACACAAGAAATTATGTATCTGAGTGTCATCTCACAACTGTAAGAATTTATTTCAGATCTCCTTCATAACAGGGATATGAAGTAATTTTCTTTTTAAAAATCCCTCCCCTCATAGCATACAATTTTCCCCTTAAAAGATACAAACAAACCCCGATACAAACAAATCCCTAGGCAAACAAAACCCCACAATGTACTACTTAACAGCATGTGACAAGAAGAGTCTGAAGACCACAGGAGCTACATCCTCCTCCCTGCCGGGAATTTGTGGGCACTGTCTGTCCTGCTCAATTTTACTGAGCATTACACAATTCCAAACACTATTTTTTTGGATCACTTAATGGATTAAAATCTGTCAGCCTTTAGCCAAAGGGAAAAAAAAAAAAAAAAAGAAAGAACAGAGAGAGAAAAGAAAAGGAGTCAAGTGACACATTAGAAGCACTATGTTGTTGCTAAGTACTTCCAGCAGGTTCACCTTGACAGTCTGTCACAACATAATGGGATGTTCTGTCACAGATGAATCACCTAACACCATTCTTACAAAGGAGAAGCACTGAATTCGAAGTAACATGTCATGCCATGATTTGCCTCAATCCTCCCAAACATGCTGAGGTGGAATGCAGAAGAGAAAGCCAAGAAGGAAGGGATGAAAGTTTAAGGCAACAATGCAGTGGTTCAAGACAGCACGTGTTTTTCTCTACTGTGCTTGATGGACATGGCATGACTAAATGGATAAATATGAGGTTAATTAAAAATAAACAGTTCATTTTTTAAAAGTGTGTTATTGACCAAAAATATTATTTTCTCAGGAGCTTGTTACACGAGCATTATTGACTTGATTGAACATTATTAGCATGTCAGTCACTTCCAGGCTATTTTTATAACCTTGTGCATGTTGTTTTATTGCAACATATACAGATAGAAAAGTAGATACACACGCTAAAGAGCACTGGAATTCATAATCTCTACCAACAATATCTGTTTTGTAGTGTCTGGGGCCATGAGCAGGCTATAGGAAGGCTTTTTCCACTGGAGCAAACACAGGAATTGGATAATCACCTCTCTTAGCATTGTTGGTTTGCTCCCTTGATCCCCTCAGCCAGGGCTGCTCAGTCCCTGAGACCAAAGATGTGCTCATTGCCTCATCTGCCCTGTCCAATATTAACTTTGGGCAGAGCACACAGACGCTGGGGCTGTACACTCCCTAGGAGGATACACAGGGAAAAAAAGCCAACTGCACAGAGCCACAGCAGCAAAAGTACCAGAAGTGACAAGGGAAGTTTCTCCAGAGCTGCCCAGAGGAAGCACCTTGAAAAGCTCCTGGACCCTTCCACTGTCACCAAGAGATAAAGGGGCTGAGTGCTGCCAAGAACAGGCTGAAACAATTGGTATGAAGAAATATCATTAGGGACCCCAGCTATTTCCATTCCCTACCTAGGTCAGATACAAAGAATATAAATAACAAAAAGAAAGCCCGTTTTCTGTGTACAGTATGAATTAATGCTGATAATGACACTGTACAAAATATGTATTTTCTTTATTTTTTACATGGAGGACAAGAAAGTAGAAAATGTCTGCACCACAGGGCAAGTCCTAAATCCATTTCCAGGACTGCCTGAATCTTTTTCTCATTCAGCAGACCTTAGCAGTGTTGTTCCTTTTCACTTTTACTGAAGGAAATTAACTTCATTTTGTGTTCTTTACTTGAGGCAGTCAAAAATCACTGTCAAATTAAAGTACTGTGAAAAGCTAAAACACTGAAAAGCATAAGCCAACCAAAGACCTTTTTGTAAAGTGACACCCACCCCTTATAATGCCTGTTGGGCATTCACTGGCTCCGGCAAAAAAAAAGAGATGCAAGCAACACAACTGTTTTCAATTTCAACATTACATTGTCTTTTGTCTGTCATGAAAAGGAATAAACCTAAGCAAACTGACAGTTCCTTGAAATTCAACATCACGTGGGACAGTAAATAAAGAAATAAGACAAATTATTTCCTTTTATGAAAACATCTAACCGAGAGATTTGTCAAGCCACCAGCATGGTCACGAAGCTCTTGTTTCCTTTTGGCCGTGCATGAAGTTCAAACATCCTGTGCAGCTCCAATATTTATTTGTGTCATGAAGAAAAATTTAAATATTCCTTTTATTTTAACTTTTTTTTCAGAGCTTGGTCCAAATGAGGTTAGAACTGTTCTTTAAAAAAAAAGCTGAAGCAGAAATATAAAAGGATCCCGGAAAAAAAATCCTACAATGTAGCACTGTATAAAAAAAAAAATTAATGATTTAACCTGAAACCTTTACTTCAGCAGGTTTATATCAGTAAGTCCTCATAAAACCTTTCAACTGAATTGTCTGGATTAGTCAAAATAGACATACAATCCAATTAACTGGTTTTTGGTTTTGGTTTTGTTTTTTTTTTTTAAATTTAAGTAATGTTCTATAGTTGGTTTCCTGGGCTGGGCATCATAAACCCAGTAAGTCTCATACTACAAGTATGTCTGAACTACAGGGGTTAGGGACTGTTCTGAAACAAAAAAAGGGGGAAAGCTTAAGCTACTTGAAATACAGTGAGAAATATGAGCTGTCCATCAAACGTTATCTTTACCAAAATAAAATTTTAGAACTGAAAATATGAGCATCTCATGGCAGGGCGTTGGTACTACAGGAGATTACTGCATTGTGTCAGTTCAACAGTTATTACAGGGATGAGCAGAAGACAAAAAAAAAGAAAATATGAGCATTCTATTTTCCTGAGTTCCCTTTAGAAAAGGAATGGCCTTAAAACAGAATTAAGAAGTGCTCACGAGACCACAGAGACTGAGAAAACTCAGATACAGGTATAACTCTGGGGTTAACAGAGATATAGAAGTCCCCTCCTGCACCCCACATGGCTTTATGAGTGGATCATAACCATTTTCAAGGCAAAGGCTGCTCCTTCCTTTTGCCAGCCCAGGACAATAAATCCTGCACCTCCTCAGTGCACATCTCCTCACTCATGCTTGCCTGTAAACGAACAGGAGGAGCAGGACAGGTGAGCACAACAAATAAAAGAGAACCTTGGCTCTTCTGTGATACCTCAGTTAACCAAGAGGAGAAACCAGCACCATCCTCCTGTAGTCAGTCTTTACCTGCCGGGAGAGGGATCCTTAGGGAGTTTCTTGTCCATTTTGTTGGGTGTCAATTCCACATTCAGCAGATTGGCAATACCTCTCTCTTTGACCCCAGAATCCCCAGACCACTGTCCCACTACACAGATGCTCCACGGAGGTGCTGCCCAGGACAGCTGTAATGGTTGTTCATATAAACCCCTTTTTGTGTGAGTCCTGTTCAGTCCTGACCATCACTGTCCCATCCAGTCATGTTAAGTTTAATTTGCACACATATCCCATAAGAGCAGAGGCTTTCCATGGAAATGACAAACATCTCACACATCACAAGAACAAGCACATTTAATAAAGTCAGAAATTCTACTTTCAGAAAACAGAGGCAAATTGAGCACAGAGTAGCAGCCTTGAACCACAATTTGAAATCCAAAACCCAGGAGTTGCTCTTTGGAGCATGTAAAATTCAGTGTAACTATTGTTCTGAAATGTAGGGCAGAGTTCCTTGCCTCTTGGTGTATCCAGAGGCTTTCAAATGGGTGGGATTAACATCTGACTGGATGAAGAAAAGATGATTATTGATCATGCAGCCTATACGTGTTCAATACAAATGAGAACATCAACAGATGACCTGTCATTGGACATGCCAAGGGAAATAAAAAGATTAAAAAAAAAAAAACCTCACATGAATTTCATGCAAAACAAAATACATTTGATTTATGTGAGGACAGTATTTCCATCTTTATTCTTTCCAGCTCTGCCTCTGTATCAAATCTATCATAAAACACTGTACATAGATAAAAACTGTCCTGTCACCATAAACAATTTCTGGGTATGGAGGCTGCAAAGGTCTGAACTCAGTGGCTCAAGGTTTTTTGTCATCACCAACATCCTATGAAGTCACAACACCTCATCAGGTTAAGCCCTAGTACCTGCTTTCTCCACGCTTTTCTCCCCATTCCAGGAGTTTCTGCACCTTCCTTTGTGGGAACTGCACCTCCCACAGCCGTGCTGGGAGCCACACCCGAGAGTTGGTTCTGGAACCTGTGCAAAGGAAAAGGTAGGAACTTGGATCTTGAGGGAAGAAAAGAATAGGAGAAGCTCTCTGACTCATTTCAGGCTGCAATTCCACAGTTACTTTCTGTGAGGAAACCACAACAAGGACTCTACTATTCCTTACAAGACTGTGGAGAGGCCAGAAAAGCCTTGACAAACCTTTCCCAGTAGTTTTTACTCAGGACCCCCAAGAAACCCGGTCTATGGAAGGTGTCCCTGTCCATGGCAGGGCGTTGGTACTGAATGGTCTTTAAGATCCCTTCCAGCCCAAATCGTTGTGTGATTCTTTGATTTTAACAAATCAAACTGACTTCATATGCACACAACTGAATTTACAAAATTACCTATGAGATCAATTTTTCACTGGTCCACGCCTTTTGTTTTGTTTTGTTTTCAAGCAGCTACTCCAGTGAAGTTCTTGGAAGCACGTCCTTCCTCACCACTGGGCACAAAGAAACTCGTGTGTTTTCATACAACTTAGATGAGAGTAGACAAGAATTCTCTTCCCGGTGTTCAGTTTCTAACAGATGTCTTACACAGCTCTCTGCACTATTTCTTTGCTTAAATTTCCCACCCAGGAAAAGAAATGAGACTATCAATGCTTCTATTCTTCCCTGGATTGGTGTGAAGAGAAATGCATTGAAGAATGTGAGGTTATGTGAATATTACATAAATTAGTATCACCAAAATCTCAGTGATAGGCATAAAGGAATGAAACAGAAAGGGGTGTGCGGGGCACATTTTGACTGACAGACAAACCTCAAAATTAAAACAGTTTCCAAAATACAAGGAGCTCCAAATTCTCTTCAGAAGAAAATCTTTAGACCTTAACAATTCAGTATTTCTTTACATCACTGCAGGAATTATCAATCCAGGTGCCATTTTGAGTAGGTGACATCACATCATCCAACATCACCTTTTCCCTCCTGTCACAGAGAGCCATGAAAATCCAAAGCAGTTCTGGCAATACTGACTTTCACTGCTCAGATGAAAATCTTTTTTCTATAGAATAATTTTATCTTTTTTGACTTTTTTTTTGCTGAAAGATTTATGAATGTACAGAATTCAGGTGTTCCCAAGATAAGGAATGTTTGTAAAAGGTTAAGCAGTGAGCTTCTACCAAAAGTCTACTTCAAACAAGCAAACAGAAAACAGAATACTGGCAAATTTTTGACATTTCTCCAACTGATATTAAAATTGGATTTCTGTATCAAAGAGCAAATACAGGAAAGGGAAAAAAAATCTCATGCCATTTATGAGTAAATACTTTTGAAATGGCATTTTTAATACCCATCAGGGTAGAGCACACATGCAAAAAAGACAGAAATAGTATTCAGAGGAAATGCATTGTCATATATCCATCCATGCATGCATTTTCCTGCTGGGTTTATACAATTGCTGTAGCTGAATGAAATTAATTTGAGGATCAAAACTCTGTCATATTTTTTAAAAATAATAATAATAAACTGCAACTCATATTTCTGCAGCCATTTCTAAGGTATCACTTTTTCATCATAAGCTTTTCAACAGCTGTGACTCATAAACCATAAACAGTACCAAGAAATTCTAAATGATATATGATTTATGATGTGTTTGTATCTCTCACTATAAAAACATTCTTTCTTTACATACAAGTTCAATGTGTTAGACACAGCAAGCATGAACCTTATATAAAAGGAAATCAGTGATGCAACTAAGACACCTGGCCATGAACTCCAGTTGAACTAGCAGGTTCTCTTTAGTGTCCTAATTAATTTTTTTAGTACTGAATATGAATGATACTGAACTGACTGTGTAGTCTTGAGGACAAAAATTTTGATTTAAACAGTATACACTTGGTTTTTCTGCTATACTGAGACAGAGTATTCCAAGTTTGTGCTATGTGCCTGCTCACATTACATTCTACAACTATTATTTTATGAAGTATTTTTAAGTTAAAGCACATATATTGGCTGCAGACAGTATTCCACATTTCCTCCCAAAAGCAAAGAACAGAGCAAAGCAGTTTTAACAACTTGCATCAAAGTTCCTTGGATAACTTCAGATTATTGTTTCCTGTCATCACTGCATGATAGGAGTAAATCCAGTGTTTTACAGTCTAGACTGAGATTTCCTGGTAAAAAAAAAACCCCAACATCAGAAAATGGTTAACCACACCTCACAGAGAAGGTGTAGAAAGATCATCATATACAATGCCCATAATCCTGCAGACGTAGCTTAGGTAAGCCTCAACAGTGCAAAAGAACCCCCTTTCCAGGAACACCAAATCTCTGTGGCAGAACACCCAAAGGTAGCCAAAAGGATGGTGTAAAAAACATAGTGCAGAGGATCAGACGCATACAATTCCATTTATTGCATTTAAGGGGTGAGTTACTGCATCCAGTCCTGGTGTCTCCAGCACAGGAAGGACATGGAGCTGTTGGAGCAAGTCCAGAGTTGATCAGAGCACTGGAGCAGCTCCTCTCTGGAGCCAGAGCAGCAGTGCTTCAGCCTGGAGGAGAGAAGGTTGTGTGGAGACCTCCCAGCCCTTTCCAAGGCCTGAAGGGGCTACAGGGAAGCTGAGGAGGGACTGTTCACCAGGAACTGGAGTGACAGGACAAGATAATGGGTACAAACTGGAAGAGTGTAGATTTAATAAGATATTGGGACGAAATTGTTCCCTGTGAGGGTGGGGAGGCCCTGGCACAGGGTGCCCAGAGAAGCTGTGGCTGCCCCATCCCTTGCAGTGTCCAAGGCCAGGTTGGACGGGGCTTGGAGCAGCCTGGGACAGTGGGAGGTGTCCCTGCCCATGGCACTGGATGATCTTAAGGGTCCTTTCCAACCCAGTCCATTCTGTGATTCTTTGATCCTACAATTATCACTCAGGTTCTCGTTTGATTCAGCTTTGCTTGTGGAGTTTTTCTGTTGTTGTTGTCGTTGTTGTGTTTTGTCTCATTGTTTCCTGTTCCCCTCCACCATTCTCAGCCTGTGAAGGAGTTAAACTTCTTTTTGTTCTTTTCCCAAAAAGTTTAGTTCCCAAAAAGCTGTTAGTTCAGGGCATGTACAGGGTTCACTTCACTGTAATATAAACAAGCACTAAATATAATATGCATTTCACAGGCAAATGATCATGTGGGAGTATAATTTTTTTTTTAAAAAAAGGCTTTTATGTATTGAATAATTTGCTGTAGTTGAAGCATGCACAAGGAAATGATGCAGCACGGAATATCATATGAAATTTTAAATTGTATTCTTTTAGGTACTTAAACGTTGGCCTAAAACACCTGCAAATAAGTGCCTGCGAATGTTCCCAGATTCCAACAGGCTACACTTTATTTGCAGTAGGAAAAACTCTGTTTTGATTTATGCAACTTGTTTTACACAATTTGTTATATGCAGCAATGTTTTTCTAAAATGAAAGGAAATTTAAAAAAGAAACCACAAAACAATTGGCTGCTGCAATGTCTTGTTCCTTGAGTCAAAATAGGATCATCCTTTTTTCCCATTTCCAAGGTTAATCCAGCCAAAAAAGGGGAAATGGCTAACTATGAAAACTTGGGCCTCCATTCAACAGTCAAGTGCACACTTCAATAAACTGACATTGCCGTGCAATATAAAATATAGGTAGTATAGGTTAGTATTAGAATTTTCATTTATAATACCTATAGAAATAAATTAGGGCAGATACATGGTTTCCATGTTGCTCTCTAGTAACTGTTGATTAACAACAGAAACACTTCTCCAACACCACCTAATTGTGAGAATAAAGCCTGAAGGAGCAAATCCTTGACTTCATCCTTCTGATTTAGAAGCCAGAAATCCAGATAATTTTATTTTCATTTTTTAATTTTTTTTGAAAGAAAAATCATTGTTACAATATGGGACAACACTTTAAACAAGCACAAAAATCCACACACTAAGGGGGAAAATAGGTATTTTGAAATACTAGAAAATCCTGTATCCTTATTGTTCTGAGTGGCTTTGCAATTTCCAAAACATGATGGAAGCAGTTGCTAGTTTTGATTTGTGGCAGAGTTCAGTGAATGAAATGGTTGAACCCAAAATCCTGGTGAATGAAATGGAAGCTGACAAAATACAGGCAAGGTAAACCAGCTAAAGGTGTGTCCTGGATGCAGAGAAAGCTTGGAACCTCTTCCCACTCAGATATGCCTGACTTGCAGGAAATTGTACCACATGGAAAAGCAAAACTTCACAGAGAAAGATTCCACCGAGAGAGACAAAGGCTCACTGCAAAAAGGCTGCTGCAAAGTAAATAAAGTGTAATACAAATGAGTGGCCAAACAACACCATGACTTTAAGTGTCAGGAAACAAAGCGAGGCATCAAGAATTACCAAAGGAGAGCATGAGCTTGCAATTGACGTTAAGGCAAAGGACTTCAGGTTTTATTGTAAGGAGAAGATCCATTGTAAGATAAAGCAAAGCCACTTTGCAATGGAGAGAGGGCAAGTACCGCTGGCAATCCTGGGGGAAACCTGACAAGTACAGGAAAGTTAATCTCTGCTGTCCCTTAGGAAAATGATGTTGAACATGAAGCATGATGCTTTATGGAAGAGAGAACTCCATCAAACAGGAGAGAAGTCCCAGCAGTCTCAAAAAAATTGAGGGGAACCAAACCATTCTCAGTCCAGACTGAAGGAACAGCAACTAATGTAGTGTTTTAAAGTTGGTTTGTTTGGTGTTTTCGCATTGGATGTAACATCAGATATTCAATGAATAGCGGTATTACTGGCTTCAGCATATTCCTGATTCCAAGAAAAATTATTAAAGTAAATGGAAAGCAGAATAAAATGCAACATAAAGAAAAGCTGATCATGATAAAGGCTTGAGACAAAATAGAATAGATTCCTACATAGTATAGTAATTGTAAGAAAACTGCAAGAAGTGGGGAGAGACTTGGCAAATTGTGACACTGTTCCTTATCTCCTGTAGTAGGAAAAAATTGGCACATCATATGAAATTAGTGGGAAACAGGCTTAAACCAAACAGAAAACAGCAGGTCTTTGTGTATCAAGCTGCAGAAGAGCTGCTTCTGTGATTGTGAGTGCCAGAAACTTGCCTGGATTCAAAAGCAACTGTCCAAATTCTCAGAGCGAAATATTCATCAAGGGTTATTAAGCAACAAGAAAACACATCTGACTTTTGCAGCCCAGGAGGATATTTCCATGCCTGACAAGTTCCTATGCCTTCCTTAAGTATCTGGTATTGAACACTTATGAGAAAAACATACAGGGCTGAATGTGTCATCCCAGAAGAGATGGTCTGTTGTACCTCCACTCCAGAGCAGCTTCCCTCATGGGGAAGGGAGGTTGGAGACCTTCGGGAATCATTCTCAGTTCCTTTGCCTAGCGAATTAATAGCTCTGGTCCCTCCAATTCAAACTTCCAGAGTATTTACATCCAAAGCAAAAGCTAAGGAAGAGAAGTGTAAGCTGTAGCATAATGATGCAGAAGAATACGAGTAAAAAATAGTGAGAATGCATTTGTTTTAAAATTTAGAAAAATATTTATAAAACCCTCAAGCAATGACTGGCATAAGTTTTCAGTAGAACCAGTGGAACAAACAACTATTTTTAAGATTGTAGTTGGTCATAAAAGAGGTCATGTGCCACAGTTTCCTGTAAAAGCAGTAGATTGGCCAAAACAAGGTAAAATACCCTTTGAAGACTTACATTGCTAATTTGACTTATTTGTCTGGAGCTAATCTGTCATCTCCTTTGATTTAGAAGGAGCACAAATATTACCTTGTGCTCAGTGGTGGTGCACAGGCCAGGGGCCAAGGAGAAGTAATTGCTATGGCACAGAAATTAGGGCAGGGACACTGTGGTTTTCCATTTTGAACACACTTGTAAAATGCTTAGAAAAGGTACAACCATGACACTTGTTTTCTGTACTTTTGCATCCTTCTTGAGTTTGGAACACAAATAGAGCTGCGCAAGTATGATTCTAGCTTGCAAAGAACCAATTGTATAGATTAGAGCATCAGTTATAAATAAGTATATCTTTCTTTGGTCTTAAATCCCAAATTCTTTCCAGGGGAAGACTGTAATTAGTATGACATGGGGGCTTTTAGCAGATGTGAAACCGGATAGATTGAGTTCTCCTATGAATAGCCTGAAACAAGGTCTGCCTTGCATGGTTTGTAGTAATGGAGAGGAAATTGAGCATTAAATACAAATCAACAATCATTCATTTCGCTGTGGTGGTGGGGCAGCAGAGCCAGTGAAGTCACTCTTTTCAGCACCTTGCATCCTGCTGGACTTTATTTACAGCACCGGAGCTCCCATCTTTGGGAACGGCCACCTACAGGGTAACTCAAACAAAGAATGATGAAGAGAGAAGGCAATTTAAGGCCCGATTTTTATACACAAACATCAGAGAAGTGACATTTTCTTTGCTTGCAATTTATGATGGGTCTTTAGATATATTCATTAAGCTATCACTCTCCCAGCCTCAAATGAGGTCAGCATGGCCAGCGCCACAAGCCAGGGTAACAGCAGATATTAGTTGGATACTTGTACAATAAGTGAAGTCAGAAGATTTATTAGTTCTCTAATCCACAGACTGACCTGACTCTCCATTTAAAAGTTGAATAGGAAGTTGAAAATCCCCCCTAATGTTTCTGAGAGGTGTGAGGAGATGAGGAGAGCACCTGCAATGGATCACTCTGTTTAGATTGCAGCACGAAACATTGGATTTGTTGGCTGCAGTGGTCTCTCAGTAGAGGGAACAGACAACAACAATCAAGGAGTTCACTGCTCATTATGTGTGAAGAGAAAAATGGAATGCTATCCCCTGGAACACCAGGATGCTCTTGAGGTCAACAGCTCTAAAAACTGCTGTAAAAAAAAAAATCGGATTTTAGCTCTGCACAGTTCAAGTTCATGCTAATGTTTGGATACAATTCTTTGTACAATTTTAAAAAGGGTATTGTTTGGCTATTTAGCTGGCATAGTAATGGCACAAAGAGCAGCTGTTAGCTCCGTGCCTTAACTGGATGCACTATAATTACTCTGCACAGTGTTTTTGGGAGAGGAAAATGCCAAATGAGGTTAGTTTCTTAACAGATTTCATTCCATCTGTCAGAAGTTGCGCCATTACCAAGGTCATCATGACAATTCTGTCAATGTTGAATACACCATCAGTTTGATTCCCAAGCTGTCATGAATTCACAGTAACAGTGAGATAACACCTGTCTCTTCGCTCTTCCCTAGGGATAGAGTCCCCACCCTGACCCTAAAGGGCTTCCCACACCCTCATCCCCCTGCCAATGACTCTGCTGCTGGCACTGCCACAAACTTTTGCACAGGGGATGCAGTAGAGGGAATATCAAGCTAAACCATGGCCTCAAATTCATCCTAGGAAGAGAATGATCCAACTCATCTTCTACTTAGCTAAATAATATGGGAGGGGAAGGAAGATCATTGTTTTCCTGATTTGATTTCAAGTGAATTCAGAGCTAACAAAAACCTAAACCATGGCACTGTACAGGGTGTTTTAAGAAAGTGAGGTCAGTGCACTTAGAAGTAAAATTTTAAACACAACCACCTTAGAAAATTTATACTTTATGAGGGCAAAGAAAGATATTTATAATGAAAGTAGAAATAAGAAATTGATAATTCCAAATTGATGAATCCAAATGAGAAGACTTATAATTGAAAACAAGATGCAAATCTAAGAAATTTCACTATGAGTAATGAAAATCTAAGTTAAAATAGTATCCACATCTATTGTGCAACTTCTACATTTGATTTATGAATTACAGGGCAGATAATCTAATTAATATTTTTGTATTGTATGAAGAAGAAGAAGAAGCAGAAGGAGAAGCAGAAGCAGAAGGGGAAGAAGGAGAAGGAGAAGTAGAAGAAGAAGAAGAAGAAGAAGAAGAACAAGAAGATGAAGAAGAAGAAGAAGAAGAAGAAGAAGAAGAAGAAGAAGAAGAAGAAGAAGAAGAAGAAGAAGAAGAAGAAGAAGAAGAAGAAGAAGAAGAAGAAGAAGAAGAAGAAGAAGAAGAAGAAGAAGAAGAAGAAGAAGAAGAAGAAGAAGAAGAAGAAGAAGAAGAAGAAGAAGAAGAAGAAGAAGAAGAAGAAGAAGAAGAAGAAGAAGAAGAAGAAGAAGAAGAAGAAGAAGAAGAAGAAGAAGAAGAAGAAGAAGAAGAAGAAGAAGAAGAAGAAGAAGAAGAAGAAGAAGAAGAAGAAGAAGAAGAAGAAGAAGAAGAAGAAGAAGAAGAAGAAGAAGAAGAAGAAGAAGAAGAAGAAGAAGAAGAAGAAGAAGAAGAAGAAGAAGAAGAAGAAGAAGAAGAAGAAGAAGAAGAAGAAGAAGAAGAAGAAGAAGAAGAAGAAGAAGAAGAAGAAGAAGAAGAAGAAGAAGAAGAAGAAGAAGAAGAAGAAGAAGAAGAAGAAGAAGAAGAAGAAGAAGAAGAAGAAGAAGAAGAAGAAGAAGAAGAAGAGGAAGAAGAAGAAGAAGAAGAAGAAGAAGAAGAAGAAGAAGAAGAAGAAGAGGAAGAAGAAGAAGAAGAAGAAGAAGAAGAAGAAGAAGAAGTTATTTTATGAACTCACAAACTAAAGATCTACCTTCAAGTCATTAGTCTATAAACTTTTAATTTATTATTAAAATGCAAGAGTCAAAGAGATGACTTAAAAAATATGTTTCCAAGTGATAATTCAAATCACAAAACAACTGCAGAAATTCCATTGTTTGTGAGCATTTTCTGTGCATTTTCATCAGTCAGCATATTGCAACTGAGTTTGTCAACCTGTTTTAAGCCTAAACTGAGAAAAATCACTCAATAATAATATTTATAGTTGTATATTTTAAATCCTCATTGTATATTTATTTTTTATAATTAAGAGATAACCAGAGAAGCATAATTCAGATTTTTTTTGAACCCACGTTTGAAACCAGGTCTGTCAGTCAAGAAGAGGCAAGAGGAAATGGAAGACATCTCCCCATAAACTTTTGACTGAGATTCAATAAAAGTTCTTACATCCAAGATTGCTTTCTGCTCATTTGACCAGAGATTCATAATATGTAAGACTGCATGAAAATAATTCACATTCATTGTGGTTATTGAAAACAAGCATCACATCTTTGTGAATCACAGTATTCTAAGAAAGAATTCTGTTCTCCCTTCCCTTGATGAAAAACTGGGAAGCAAAGAAAATCAGCCCCTAGGTGACCAGAATTTTACTACAGGGAAATATCCTTGAATTTATTCCTATCCACCAACTTTCCTCATGACATGTTTTTATTTGCTACTTTATTTCAGCTCTTAAAAGGGGATAAAACTCCAAAAGAATGAGAACTACTGAGCAGTGGCTACTGAGGAATGGCATCCCCAACAATCACTTTCCTTGATCATGTTTCCAAGTCAGTTCACTACTGATGTACAAGAATTGTCACCTCAGAGACTGACTTTGCTGTTGATGCTGAAGGAGATCAAAATAATCTCTATATTCCTTGCTCAGGGAGGGTTTTCTCAGAAGAGAACAAGTGTATGACAGGCCCCTCTCTCTGCTTGTCCTTGATTTACCACATGCAAACAACACCTACATACAAATATATGTGTCAGATGCCTAAACCAAAAATTTCAGAGAATTTTCATGAAAAAGCCCAATCCTAAAGACCTCAAATGCTCATCCCATTAGCAGTGCCCTCTCATTATAAACTTCCTCATCAGTATGAAGTTCTCTAACTCCACAGACCAAGCCAAAATGTCTAATGGGGATTAAAAAAAATCACAACAACAAACCTCACTGAAAGGAACCAGGTGACAAGCGCAGTAATGCTCCACCACGAGGTAGGAGTAGAAATAGACAGGAAAGGAAACATTTAAACAGAGTCCAAACTTCAGCTTTATTGGTGTTCTGAGTGCCTCAAAACCAAGACCACCTCTACAGAGTGAGTAGATGATGCATGACATGGAGCAATGGGATAGGGTGGGATTATTCACCAATTCTCAAAACACAAGAAACATGAGGAACCACAACAGTCTTTGGCTAAAAGAAGAGGCTTTTTCATATTTCTATTAACACTTATGCATTGCAATGGAACAGCCTTCACCTTTCCCTAACAGTCCAGTGAGGTCATGGTTGCTGTTTAGGATATGAATGTTGCTCCCAAATCAAGCACATGAAAATATGTAAAAGTCTGCAGAAGCTCTAAAAGTGACTAAAAAAAGCCCGTAAATGAAATATTTACTCATTATCATCCAGACAGGATGTGGATCTATATTCAGTTTCACTGAAAAAAATCTCTGTCTTCCCCTACACATAAGAAAGGCTCTTAAATATTGTTTCAGCACTATGGACATCTGAAATTTGGTCTTATCCCGTATTTTTAAACCACTAAAAGAGACATTCTTTACTGAAGGAGGAAATTGAATAAGTAAGTCATCAAGAGACATGATTAATATGTTTCAACTTAAAAATTCCCTGAGCTGTCACAAGTACAGCAAGTCTACAAAGACATTCCTGAGCATCAAACACAAGGGCAATGGTCCTGCACTGCAAAAATATTACTTGGGAGCCAAGAATCACTTGCACTTCTCCTTTCTTGAGGCTGTTGAGTTCTGGTGATAATTGAATAAATGACAGCTGGGCATTGTGGGGACCCCTGGGCAGCCACTGCCATGGACCCTTCTGGCAGCATAGAATGGGGCTGAGAGGGGAGGCAGGACAACTGAGGAGGTTAAATCTGGTCAGGAGGATCTGCATGTCAGCAAACGATCCCATTGCATCAGAGTAAAAGCCAAATGCTTCAGTGTTCTTGCAGCTTTAACATCCCTGGAGGAACACACAGCACTGAGGATTTCTAAAGTGTTGAGGATTTCTAAAGTGTTGAGGATTTTTACCAAGACAAAGAACAACCATGGGCTTCTTCCTCTACAAACATACATGTTCCTGACACTGATGGCTTAGGATATGCCATGCAAATTCTGACAGCATCAAAGGCAGGCTTAAATGAGCACTGATAAAAATTGCCAAAGCAATACCCAGGTCCCCTGCTCTCCTTTTCCAAATGATTTCCTTTCTGATTTCGGCAACCGAACCTCTCACCACAACAGTGTGAGGAGGAGCTCTCATACCTTCCGTCTTGATAATAACAACAAGTGCTATGTAAGCTGACTCAAAATTATAAATTTGTGAAAGCTGTTGAGTGTTCAGGATGATAATGCTTAACAGGGTCTGTAATCTGAAAGGCTTCACGCACTGGAAATAACCAGAGTTAATAAAATCAGGTACTTTCAGAAAAAAAATTGCAGTCAGTTTTTCAGAAGTCTTGCTGTCAAATAGTCACATATTCTTCTTGCACTCCTGTTGTGTCCCTGCTGACACAGCACTGGTGAATCCCAGCTCTAGATCAAGCAACTCATGCATACAGAAGTGCAGGTGTGTCCATTCGCGTTGGTGTCAATTCCAGCCCCCAGGGGTAACTTTCAGCAATAAATAAAATGAAAGAAGAAGAAATGTTTCTAATTTCTGTAAAATAATCTAGACTACACAGTTTCAGTCCTCAACCAGCTCTGTACACTGCTCTTCATCACGATGTGATAACACCCAATAAAATGAAAATCAAGAATAGTCATGGAAGCAACCAGTTTTCAGACACATGAAAGCCAAAAGGAACCATGTCTGCTTATGCTTAGACTTAAATCCATTACGTGTGTTCCACTATGACTAAATAAGATTCCCACTTATCCACTGGGAGCTGTTGCAAGTGGAATAAACATCACACGACTTTGAATGGGTCGGACTTGCTCTCAGTCATCGCCGTGTTGCCTGGTGGAGCTGGACTGTTACAAACACCTCCTATAAAAGCAGACCTGATGGCTTCTTTGTGACTTTTATGTCTAGCAGACACATGCTACTGGGGAAAAACATTTTTGATTCTTCTATTCTAGACAGATTTAGGAAAAAACTAAAAAGTAGTGCTGATTTTGGAATGTGAGCAATAACGATCATTACCTTTAGCACTGACACCTTGTATAATTTGAAAAATGATGTGACTTTTGGGTAAACATGAACATGCCATAAAGAAGGTGTTCTTACATTAATTAAAAAATTCAAGTCTACAGGCTGGGTAATGAGCCAGAAAAAGACTTGATTTTTAAAACATGCATTACAAGGCATGAATTATGTCCTCAGCTATTTGAAGGTATTTATTGCCTGGCTTTTTTTAAGCCTGTAGAATGAGACACTATCTTTAGAAAGCAAGAAAACATGGAATAGATATACTTTACTATATATTTTTAAATGCCATTCATAAACCAGCAAATCAAATTAAACCACAAAAGAGCATTCCAAACATCCTTTGTACATACAGTGAATAATCGCTGATAGCATGAGGAGCTTTAGCAGTCAGAGAAACTTTTCTGTGGGCTTTCATGAGCCACAAACCTGAGCAGAGTTGATGGGAGTTGTGCTGAGTAAGAATTCAGTGGAAGTCTGAGGCTTGCCTCTGATACAGGTGCACAGCACAGCTCAGAAACAGTTTGCAGTTGGGCCTTCAATGAAGGCCTCAGAATTTGGTCAAATAGACGGAAATAACATCAGTTAAATACTCCCTAGAAATGCCATGAAATTGGATACTACACATTACCATACTCAAAACACTGAGAGCCTATTTGTTTAATTTGGATGAGTTTTCAAATAACTCAGAACTAAAGTAATCTCTGGTGGGCACAACAGCGTGGAGGACATTCTGAAGCTGGTCTATCATAGGCCCTTCACCGCAGCTGTTGAAACAGGACTTGCAAATGCATCTGAGGGGCCTACGCCAGACGTGCCAAGGCACATTGTTTTAGCAAATGTTTCTCACAGTTTGTGAAAAACCAATAAAAATGGAAATGACAGTATAAGAATATAATTTAGGTTCAAAATGAATTAATTTTACTATAAAGGGAGAAGTAAAGGAAAAATAGAAAGGTTATCATGGAGTATAATTGTTATTTATTAATAGGATACAACTATAGGCAAGTGTGAGCTCCATTATAGGACACACTGACTACAGAAACATAACCAGTATCTTGACTTCAAGTCAACAATCACAGATTTTTTTATACTTTTCACAATCATCACTTAGTAATACAATTCTTAGCCCTTACTACATTAAACAGTTCCTCAGTATCTTGAGATTTCATCAACATATTCTGCCCCACCAACCTCAGTGGAGTCAAGACAATTCACATCACATGAGGATCTCGATCAAGATGAAGGCAGAGCTGAACTATCTTTCTCTGCCTATTGAAAATACACAAGCTGCACGCTGCAGCTACACTTGGTAACAAGTCCTGGCACTCTCAGTTAGTATTAGGAAACTTGTGAGAATATGACATGGGGGAGCATGACCAGCCCATATTCCAGGAACACCCAGGCAGGGCAGTGTTAGAGCTGGCTGCTGATCCAGGCCACAGCAGGTCAGGGTCACCTCCCTCTGACATCTCCAGGAACCCATGAGAGCACAGGTACTTCACAAACATCAGAAGCTCTTCAAAAAGGCTCCAGAGACACAGACTCCTCTGGCTGATTTTTATTAATTTCACTATGAACCTCTCAGTACTGGCAAATTGGATGTAACAGTAAGAGCTTTTGAAAAATCCATGAAACACTCAATACACTCCCACATGCAGAGAGTTTGACAATCACTCCCAAAGCACAAGTCACCTCCTTCACGTTCATGGTCACGAGTATGCCTATACTGATTTTTTAATTATATTTTTTGAAACAGTAACAGGTATGCCACTATCTTCACTTCCACTTTGTTCACTTCTATCTTTTTTTCCTGTAGCTACACCACCTTACTGACTTTTGCTCTTAAATCTGTGGTATCTGTTCTCTTTCCCTCCTATGGGTAACATTGTCCAAGCTCCATGTTGTGAGGTGGTTGTCCGTGAATTTCTAAGCATTCAGGAAGCTCCATCTAAGTGCAAATTCAAAGGACAAGCCAATCTAGAAAATGTTAGAATTACATACTCTTTTTGGAACCACAAAGCAGGTTTGTATTTAGCACTGACATGCACAAACATCTCAGAACAGATCCTGTGCTCAACTCTGGATATGGCAGGTAACATCTGCAGCATCTGCTACTCTGCAGTACCAGTGTGCACCAGCAGAAGCCTCTCAGAATCCAAATCTCCTCATTTTTAAATCTTCTCATTTCCAAGTCTCCTTGTTTCCAGATCTCTGAGCCACAATATAAGTGACCAGGATGCAAAATGTGCAGCTTCAGAGGTACAGCTACAACCAGCTATAATACACTTACCTGGAGGCCCACAAGGGTGGTTTCTGACTGAGAATGAACTTGAATGGAGACCACGAATGTGACAACAGCAAGGAGTAAGTTCCTGTATGTCCTTCCTTCCTCGTGTACCCTGTTTGGGAGGGAACAGTCCTACAGCAGTCACAGCAATCCTGCCACTGCCCACCTTGGGAGCAGGGGTTCACACTGCCTTCCCTTCACCTGCAAAGAACTACCCTGCCCACACTCCAGAGCAGCCTAACTTCTGCCCAAATCACCTCAACTAATAGCTGGGGTTAGGAATAAACAGGAAAAAAGCAACCACGCGTAACAGGCAAGGCCGCAATATTAAAAGAAGAGCCAGCTTGCCCCATTCATTGAGTGAGAGGTTCAGCTAAAACACATGATCTGCAAATTTTCCATTTCATCAAATCCTGCTAATAGAATTCTACAATCTGGTAGTTTAAGCTGCATGTTAGAAAAAGTCAGAGAAACATTTGCTTTGGCACTGACAGGTTCTCAGATTTTTCCAGTTGGAACAATGATAAATGACTTAACCCTGATCATTTTTCTGAAACCTGATTTTTTTTGTTTGACATTTATTTACAGTTTCTATAAACACTAACACCTATAAAACATGGTTTACTGTTTGATTGCTTGGCGGACAAGCAAGCCTTAAATACATAAATTATGAGCACCTAGTTAATGAGTGACATGACGGACATGAAGTTTTATTTACCGTTGGCATGAGCCTTCATATAAAATTAGTGGCATAAGAAAGCCAGGTTTTGTGAATGCACATAGTCATGCCTATTCATGGCCGGGCTCTTTTTTTTTTTCTTCTTCTTTTTTTGTTTTTTTTAAAGACTTGACATAAGACTGTGGCCTATGTGTAATTTCATTGCCTGGAGCAAGGTTAGGGGAAAGCCGCTCCATCTGGCAATTTCCCTTTGACTGGCACATAGTTAAACAATGATGCAGTTTGACAAATTTCAAACCCTGCTTATGAAAAAATAACATAAACACAATAGTCACTCTGAGTAGATTGTCCACCTGTGCAAGCGGGCATGAAGTGTTAAGTAAAGGCTGCTGGTAATGAATAAAGATGCAGTGCATAGTTGGATTAGGTCGTTCCAAATGTAAATCACTGTCAGATAAAGCACTTGTGTTTACATGTAGCATTAATATTTTGATCAGTATGTTTAAGAGAATTAGCTTCTTAATGCAGATGTTCTCATTTGGACCTTCACACCCTTAGCTTCAGCCAACTCCTTTACCATCAGTTATGTCAACATGTCATAAATCTTCACTGCTTTAACTTCTATTTTAAACAAAGCTTTGTTGTAAAATTTGGAGGCATGTTTCCTTCGGGCTTTATTTTTGGCAAATTTCTTGTTATTTTGTTGAAAATCTGACACATTAATGTCCAATTAACCATCTTTGAGTATTTTACTGACAAGGATCCCAGCAGCAATCAAATGCCTTTTTATTGTAAGGACCTCCCTGCCCCCCACCCAACCAGCTGTATCCATTATGTGAACAAGAAGTCTTTATATCTTGATGCACGAACAATAAAGGCATTACACTTGCTGGAAACAGGACATATGTCTCAACAGCTACAGTCTGTGCCTTTCTGGACAACTTGTAAAGGTAAATGCTCACTAAATGCTCACAAAATGGGATACAGTGAAATTCCAGCACAAAATTCATGGACAGTCAGTGTTTTCTTTTTTAAACAAGGAAGATCTTTTAACCTCTCGAAGTTATTTTAACATCCATGTCCTTCTCTCAGGGGCTGGTGAGACATGTGGGATATGACACCTGTGATAAAACAGCCCATACACAAAACTGCAAATTCTCCCTCAGGTCATTAAGACTGTGGTGATGGTGTCACTTTGTAAACTTCATAGGGTTACCTTTCATGAGGTGAACATTACCCCTTTTTAATTAGTGATTTTACATTCTCCCAAATGTCACTTTTTTTTCCCCAGGTACTTTTAAATGTTGAGAACAAAATGATAATTTAGTCTTAAATTGGTCATAAATTGAATTAATATTTGCTTTGTGTAGCAAGCAGGATGTCCCATAAATTCAGATTTTGTTTTCAGAAATTCTGAATAAAATAATTTAAAAAAGAAATATTTGCTCTTTGTAGGGTTTATGTTTCCTACAAAACACTTTGCATACCTCTGATAGCCGTGAAGTTATAAACTGCAGTGAATTGCTACTTTTCACTATGGATTTCTAACTATAGTTTGTAAATGTTCAGCAATCTCCCATCCATCTTCCCTGACATCATGGGACTGTCTGTAAGTCCGCCTTACCTTTCCAGAGCTTCTGTTGTTATTGCAGACAAGGCATTGGGCTAAGTTTTTAAACAATTCCCTCCTTTTCATGAATTTATTGCATCACTGTTGCTGTGGAAAAGCTCACATTCATGAGAGCAAGACTTGTCAACAGGGATCCCTGGGACTTACATTGATCGTCATGGTGGTGATCTGAGAGTTCTGGAATACAGATCCATTGTAAGGAAACAATTTGGAAAATTAGCGAAGTTTTGGGACTAGTATAGGCCTTTGGATAAAACAAAAAGCAAGTATCATGTTAAAGATGCCATAAAGGGAATTGGTATGATGGGGCAAAAGTGCCCTTTGGCATTTGACCCCAAGGTGAAAGGACTTACAGAATCCCAGAATGGCTTGGGTTGGGAGGGACCTTAAGTTCATCTCGTTCCCACCCCTGCCGTGGGCAGGGGCACCTTCTACTGCCCCAGGGTGCTCCAAGCCCCGTCCAGCCTGGCCTTGGGCACTTCCAGGGATGNAATATCCAATCTAAACCTACTCTCTGTCAGTTTTAAGCCATTCTTCCTTGTCCTGGCACTCCAGGCCCTTGTAAATAGTCTCTTTCCAACTTTCTTGTGGCTCCCTTCAGGTACTGGAAGACTGCAATTGGGTCACCCCAAAGCTTCTCTTCTCTAGGCTGAACAATCCCAATTCTCCCAGCCTTTCCTCACAGCATAGCTGTTCCATCCTTCTGATCATCTTGATGACCTTGTCTGGTCTTGTTCCAACAGGTCTATGTCCTTCTGTTCTGGGACCCCAAAGCTGGATCTTGTTATGGACAGGAATACACGGAAAACATTTCGGTGCCTCAGCAGTGTAACTGTTCTGGTAAGGGTTTAATAACAAACACACCCAAAGCACTGCAAGAAAAGCCACCATGGATTATTTCCCAGGGAAGAAGAGCTGACAAATTTTATAGATCATCCTTTTTCTGTTGGTCATGCAAAATGTAAATTCAGAAATAATAAAAAGTGAAAGTCTGAAAACATTGTTATAAAACTGATGTCTCATTGTGGTTGCAAGCAAGCAACACATTACAGAGATACTTAACCAAATTCCTGAGCAATCCCAGCACCAGGATTACTGCTGCTGCCCAGGAGACAGTGCTCCAAAAGGATTAAGGAATGGGACCAAGTGGGTGTAGTATCAATTGTTAAATCAGGATTTTTCCTCCCACTTTGCCCTTGGAATATTTACTTGCCAAAACTTTTATTTGCCTGCATCTTTGTGCCCCATAGATACCCTGAAGCTGTCTCAAGGTGAATGACCTTTTCTGAATGTAGCAGCCATTTTCAGTGTCTTAATTTTAAATAAACCTGCAGGTGGAATAAGCATATTCTGCTAAACAGCTAAAGCTGATGGAGAGATACCATTCCTGGCTACCTGAGCTGGACTCATTTCTCCAGTGACAAAACTGGAGGTTGTGAAGCAATTTCCGATTGCACCGAGTTCCACATATGTGGTTTTATGCACACCTGCTACCTCACAGTCCATCAGCCTCATTGTACCTGTGGGGTGAAGGAAAATAGTGTCATATGTGGATTTAAACTTAGAATTATAGGACCAAAGAATATCCTGCATTGAAAGGGACCCACAAGGGTCCTCAAATCCAACTCCTGGTGATGCACAGACACCCCCAGCTTGGGTCACTTGGTCAGGCAGCTTGAGCCACTGCCTGTTTGCACAGTGACATTGTCAAACCCACCAAATTCTGAGCTGGTGTCATGGAAGATACACACAGTCCAGAGTCTGGCTCTGGTTTCCCCATGGAAACCTTCAAATAAAGAAAAGCAGAAGGATGTTTTGACAAGTGGAATGTTTTCATTTAACTTCAGAAAGTCATTCATTAAAAAATGAAGAGCTGGCTGATGTACTTGAAGACACTAACAATTAAGCTGGCATCAAAATTCAAGTCCTGAAACATTTAGGAAACAAAACCAAATCACAAAACCAGTGTGGTTTGCCAGAAAGACAAACAATGCTCCTCATTCTCTTACTTGAATTCCCAAGATTTACTAATAAAAGGCCCTAAAAAAACATTTTAACTTCCAAAATTGTCCTGGGAAACTGCAGGACAAAGCTGAATGATGCCTCACTGCTCCTTCCAGCCATCTGTGTGCATCTTTCTTCAGATGATTCCCCAGAGCCCCAGTGTTCCATTCTTTTCTCTCTGCTTTAGGACACCCTTGGAAAAGGCCTGAGGAAAAGGCTGTTCCCCTGCTCCATCTGCACTGCTTCAAAGCTCTAGAAGGACCAGCGAGCAAAATCCTCACTCTGAAAACCTAGACTGATGCTCCTGTGAGTATGATATCAAATATAATATCTTTGGTATCCAGGCTTCAATTTTCTGATCTTTCAGCTGCTCCATGGTCCCGCTCATTTTAAAAATGACACCAGCACAAAATTTTCTAACTTTCTGCATTTGTTCTTTTAAGTTTTACTACTTTGGAATCTGGTTTGAGATCTCAAATGTCTATGCAAAAGATTGGATCCACTTTTACTCCTTGACTGATCTTGATGCTTTCTAATGGTTAACTCCCCTTCTATTTCTCCACTTCTATTCCAATTTTGTAACCGTAAACCAATGAAAGCTTCTTTTTAAAAACACCTGGATATACTCTTTTGATAATGGCACACAAAAAACATTTACAAAAACATGTACAAAAAAAAGCCAAAAAACCCCAACCCCCCCACCAAACATGCCTCAAGAATTCACACTCCAAACATTTCCAAATTAAAAGTCAAATTGATGTAAACATAATAAATATATCCCTATCTAGACAATATTAGTAAAAGTATATTTGGAAGAAATAAAGCCTTCTGCTGATTGAGGCTCAAAATGCTGGTTCCTAAATATTCTTATTGCCTGGAATGAAATCAAGTCCTTCAACACTTGTTGTTGGTTATGCTAATCCTTTAATATTACTATTTATTCCAGCTGAGAAAAAAGGGCTAAGCCAGCTGTTCCAAACGTCAGCATTTTAATGTTCTCAGTGTGGGCATAATATTTTATCACCTGTTCTTTATGTTCTGTGTCTCAATTCATACATTAAATTATATGTCAGGGTTACTTACGGGGGTAGCAATCAGTTTATACTGATTTAAGACTGCAATAAAAACTGCACAACAGTGTGAAAAGATATAAAATGCCAGTGACGTAGCTGTTCTCCCTTACACCCCTATATGGCCCTAAGAAGAGATGCAGAATCCAATCCCCAGATGTTCCTGGGACCTAACCTGGGCCTCAACAGCTGTAGTGTTGTAGGAAAAGTTCTGCTTTAAGTATCACTTGCCCATCTTAAAATTCTAAACTATTATCTTGCTATCACAAGAAATAATTTTACGGCTAAAAATGGCATGGGCAGCTCTTCAGAGAAGGAAGTAGGACAGCATGACTAAAAATAAATACGAATCTTTTTGTGGTATTGACTTACTTGGGAAAAGAAAGGGAAGAAATAAAAATTTTTGTGCTACTGAGCTTTCAATTTCTTTTTTAATCACACAATACAGGTACAGGATACCTCATTTCATTGATTTTCTTGCATTTCATTTTTGCTTAAGTCTCATGTCAAGACACAGATGAAAAATAATGGATGCTTAGAGTGAAAAGAATGAAAGATATTGCTTAGCCCTTCAGTGAAAATGAAGGAGTTTGTAAGGAAATACATGATCCTGGACAAGTCCCTACCCAAAATATTTGTTCTTACACAATGTAGAATGTGTCACTGCAGTCCAATGGATCTGTAGTGTTAAACGTAGAGGAATATGGGATTTGTAGAGTCCACCTTGTTAGCAGAATTTGTGAGGGTTTTTAATAAGTGGTGTGTTGGGTTCCTTTTGCCTGACTATCTCAATACAGGGAGATCACACAATTCTGTGCAACCTCCTCTAGGTGAACCTGTTTTGACTGTGGGATTGGATTAGATGATCTCCAGAAGTCCCCTCCAGCCCCAAACATTCCATAATTCAGTGATTTCGTACAACAGTAAGACTATTAATAAGAAGACTCTTATTGAAGATTTATTAGTCCACAGTTCACAACCCTTTCAATTTATTTAGTGGTAACAAGCAACAAGGACATTTTGCTAAACAAGATCATTTACAAACACTTGGATCCCACCTTCAAAAAATATATCAGATATCTTTATGAAATTTTAATTGTCTTCCAAAATACAAAAACCTTAGACTTCTGACTAAACTCACCCATTAGAAGATTTTCAGAGCTGGAAAAGGCTGTGTTTTGAGAGCCAGACCTGATCTTCCATGGCCCCACTAGGGAGCAAAGGAGGAGCTCCCTGTTGTTCCTCCCTGCAGCCATGAGCACAGAGAGACACAACAGCATCCTCTGAAGGAACTGAAATGCAGATGACAGCTTAGAGGAGTGCAGGGGTAATTAAACACAGCTAATTACAATCCAGTGCAATGGAAGGCAATTGCTTGTGGACAATGTGTGATGGTTCTTCAGACAACCAGTCTCCAACAAAGTCTCCATTCAAAGCGTTTCTGGAATAACTGAGAACACTGGTGTCCTGAAGAGCTCAGAATGAAAGAAAATTGAATATGAGAAGCAATTGCTTAGTACAAAGTTGAATTTGACATGGGACTGAAGTGATCTGGTAGCCCCTGCACAGGAAAAGTTCTGGGTGAAGTCAAGAGAAGTTTTGACTAAAGAAGCCACCATTTCAGTCAAACTGTGCCTAAATGGAGGGGAGGGGAGCAGCCCTCTCTAAGTCCAAATCATGGGAACATTAAAGTTGGAAAAGACCTCCAAGATCAACAGGTCCAACCTTTGACCAAATCCCATCACAGCCACTAAACCATACCACAAACTGTCACAATAAATAAACCAAAGACACATCTGCTTTTCCAGACACACCCAATAGAAAGTTTCCTCTTAAGCCATATATTCTGTTGTATAGTTACCTACAAAGGTCTGGTGGTGCTGGGAGGCAAAATCTTCTGCTCAAACAACATTTTTCCATTGTTTTAATAGAATTAACTAATATGAACAGTTTAGACACCCACAAATTTCTCAGCTGACAACAGCACAGCGTTAAAGCCCCGAATCAAATTAAATATACTATCAATTTAAAACTTATTGCCTAACCTTCAGAGGGACAAGGCTTAATGAAGGTACTTGAAGATTTTTCCAGGTGGTGTGCTGCTTATTGAAAATCTCAACATTTTTGAACAGTCTTAGGAGTCTTGCTTAGACAACAAGCTCAGGAATCAGCCAGGAAAATAGCAATATAACTAAATACTGATTCTCAGTGTTCCAATAAACTGTATTTCTTCTTCTCAGTAGTGACAAATGACAGTTTTCTGGACCTAAAATAATTTCAGTTAGCTTTATGTTTGCTTTTCCCCTCTGAACTTTTTGATGGTTATAGACCTCTAATTACTCTGAAGGATAAACCACAATATTTTGTCACCTGTCACAGCCTTTCCCAAGTTCACTGTGAGAAGGACACACAGCACTTCTCATACAATAGAGTCACAATAGAGCCATCATTTCTTACTTCATATCCTCTACTCTGACAAAATATTCACCAGCCAACATCCTCTTTTTAGTCCAAATGTATTGACATTGGTGTAAGGAGTGCTCAAGGTCTCATACCGCGGTTTCCAGAGGTTCTCCACAAATACAAACCAGGGGATACATCTGGGCTGTCCTTACACTTTTCACAGCACAACCACATCCTTGACCATGGCTCTGGCTGTCTGCAGAACACAGTAACAGTGGTGAGTTACCTTTACATTGACACCTCCTCCTCTTCTTGATTTGCTTTATTCTTGCAAAATGAAGGCACAGCAATAATCCAGTTTCACCAATTATTGCTTTAAACATCTAAATATCCACGTTCTGCAAGCATTCAACAGCATGGCAAGGCAGTATAAATGCCTAATTATATTAGATAATATGAATTTTCCCAGATTTCTCAGATGAAGCATATGGAATACAATATCAAGTGATCATTAGGCAGCACACACCACAGTTCTAATCATGTGTAATTGTTTGCTGGGTGTTTTGCAAGTTATGAAGACTTTCATTTCTAATGTAAAGTATGTGTAGTTATTTACCCTTTCAAAAAATGCAGCAATAAAGCAAAGTTCTCCAGGGGGATCACATTCCAACATTTAAGGTAAACAATACTAAAAGATGGTCCAGAAACTCCAGCACTGATATTGACTCACCCTTTTGTGCATCACACTTCTACCTGCCTGTGCTAGTTTGATTATGGATTTCTTAGGTTGTGGGTTGTCTCTTCTTTGGTGTCTGTACAATGTCTAGGGCTGGAGGGCTTCATCTCAGCTGGGACTTTGAGGCACTAATGCTATAAAAGTATTATTAACAACAGTAAAGCAGTTCTTTGATAGCACTGAATTTTGAGAATGTAATAGAGCAATGGTTCAAAAATGAGTGGGGACCTGCCAGAACCCTATTTATCATCATGCAGCCACAATCTGCCAAAGTGGTGCAAAGTATTAAAATCCTGTCTGTGGAAACACTACCTGTTTAAATAGGGTTTCTGGAAGAGTGAATAGAGCACTGTGGGTAGAAAGATGCTCAGGATTCATTTCTAAGCATAGAAACAAGAAAGAAAGAAAGAAAGAAAGAAAGAAAGAAAGAAAGAAAGAAAGAAAGAAAGAAAGAAAGAAAGAAAGAAAGAAAGAAAGAAAGAAAGAAAGAAAGAAAGAAAGAAAGAAAGAAAGAAAGAAAGAAAGAAAGAAAGAAAGAAAGAAAGAAAGAAAGAAAGAAAGAAAGAAAGAAAGAAAGAAAGAAAGAAAGAAAGAAAGAAAGAAAGAAAGAAAGAAAGAAAGAAAGAAAGAAAGAAAGAAAGAAAGAAAGAAAGAAAGAAAGAAAGAAAGAAAGAAAGAAAGAAAGAAAGAAAGAAAGAAAGAAAGAAAGAAAGAAAGAAAGAAAGAAAGAAAGAAAGAAAGAAAGAAAGAAAGAAAGAAAGAAAGAAAGAAAGAAAGAAAGAAAGAAAGAAAGAAAGAAAGAAAGAAAGAAAGAAAGAAAGAAAGAAAGAAAGAAAGAAAGAAAGAAAGAAAGAAAGAAAGAAAGAAAGAAAGAAAGAAAGAAAGAAAGAAAGAAAGAAAGAAAGAAAGAAAGAAAGAAAGAAAGAAAGAAAGAAAGAAAGAAAGAAAGAAAGAAAGAAAGAAAGAAAGAAAGAAAGAAAGAAAGAAAGAAAGAAAGAAAGAAAGAAAGAAAGAAAGAAAGAAAGAAAGAAAGAAAGAAAGAAAGAAAGAAAGAAACTCTCATTAAGGTAAAAATAAATAGCTAGGTCTTTAAATGTTTAACAATAAATTGATTGTACATGTAGAACATAGACTAGCTTTTTTTCCAGCTCTGCAGAATCCTAATTAGTGGTGTTGGAACTGTGTATTTGTGTAAGTGATTAGACTGTTACAGTGATCCACACAGAGTTAAGAAACAGTGCAGATGATTACTGATTATGGAAATGTTTACAGGATCTAAATGAAGTGACCCACATAGTTCCTTGGTATCCTCTTACTCCAGAGCACTGCAAAATGTACCCACACGGCAGCCAATGTCACCCCTTGGCTGCCCAAAGAAACTGCTGCTATTTCAATCTGGTTCTTAAATATTTCTAAAGCTTTTTGAGTTCTTTTTTAGGATTTGCTGTGACATCAAATTTTCTTACAATCATGAGTGCTTCTATAAAGACATTTTTCTGTTCTCTGAGCATTTTGTCTTGAATTTAAACTTCAGAGGTGAGTGAGGCAGAGGGTCCCCAACAGCACTGAGAGCTGTGGGTGGGCACCAAAGTACTTTGTGCTCTCCACTTCCACCTCTCCTTAAATCAGGACTGGAGACACAGAACTCATCTAATCCAGCACTCTCCTTACCTCTGTGGTGTAAATTGAGGGTGATCCATGGAATAAGCCTTACTTTTGAAACACACAGCTTAAAGCTTCACAGAGTAGGAAGGATTATGGCAATACTCTACTTGGCAGGAAGCTGTTATGCTGCTCAGGATTCCTTGACAATTAGACCTACACCTTGTTTTCTGTTTTAAAGAAAGCACACTGTGATTGTTCCCACTCCTACTGATTTACAACACTTCTTTTGCAGAGTTTCATAGAAGTCAAAAAAACACAGTAAGACCCAGCCTAGCTTGTTCACAGCTCTTGAGCAGTAACTGCTCATATTGCATTGATGTGACTGAATACAACAAAAACTAGACTGAAGATGAATTTGGAGTCTGACTCAAACCACCACCTAAATGCAGCTTCCACCAAAAATTTGCATCAAGGGGTTTTCAATTCCTGAGTTTTGGTTCTGGCACATTTCCAGCAACACCATAGATCTGGCAAAAATTTTCAGAATTAGCATAGCCAAGAATCCAGTTATTAGTCTTTTAAACTATCAACTAATACCCACACCTCCCCCCCCCGCGACAAACTTCTTGGGGAAGAAAAAATCAGTAAGAGCATCACATACAGATCTTCTTCAAAATTATGCTCATAATGTCTGACAAATACATATTCTTCTAAATAAAATAATAAGCTTCAGAAGGAGATATAACTGTAAAAATGAACACCACACTTTTCCCCCCCTTTCAGCCTTGGGAAAAAAGTGTACTTGATGAATACAAACAATTTATCCAAAAAACAGAGTAATTAAAATTTAAACTGCATATCTACTTTTAGCAAGAAATCAAACCGCAGACTGCTGTATTGTGACTGTGGAAGGGAACCAGCATCTCACAGCCACGGAAACTCAGGTGATGACCAGGGAATTCAACAGAATCCTTTCCGTTGCCTACAACTAACTCCCATTTTAAAATCACATTACTAGAAACTGTCTGTTTTACAGAGTGGTAAAAAACTTAAGAGAACACCAGCATAATTTTTTAGGTCTCACTTAAGCAGACTCAGAATGCTGAGGACTTTCCCTCCACCCTCCTCCAGTAATTGCTATTTAAAGATCATTTGAATGACCTTCTAGTACATTTTAGCCATCTTTTTATTTACTTGTCTGGTAAAATCCAATCCCTCATCAGGCCAAATAGTCAAAGAGATGGAAAATTTAAACCTTTCCAGCTCCTGAAGGAAAGTCTCTCCCAACAGCTGTCTTGCTTTATGAAAGCATGAAGTCAGTACATCCAATCTCATGCTATCAATCATGCTGGCTGACATTTCCTGCAAACTGTGTCCACAAGACAAACGGGGAAAGAGAACCTAAAAGGAACAACAAATTGCCAAAAAGCAGATGGAATTATGTGCTCTTGTTTATAGTTGGCTGTTCAAATGAGCCTGGTCTAAATGCCTTCCCCTTCAGAATTATAGCACTAAGCAGTCATTTGCATCACTGCTGAAAACACCTGACACTCGTATTAAGAAATATTGGGTTTAATTGCAGTCCATTAAAATGTGGAAATGTCTTCAACGTAGGATTAATGATTTAAGTGAACTGTCGGCTTTCAGAGTATTTTTAGACCCTCCTCCTGCAGATGCAAACATCCTCTTGCTCCCCTCCCGCCCTGAACTTTTGCAAAAAAGGTCTGCCACATGTTTCTCATCTCCTGGCTTTAGGTAAGTAGCATTTAAAATGACTCTGAACATCTAGCATCTATGATTTGTGACTTTCAGAAGAGTGTTTGTGTACACAAAGGGATGTTAAATTGTTGTTTTGACTTTAATCTAAATAATTTTCATTTCCTCTTACGGTGAATATTTTCTGCACGTACCAAAATAGGATTTTGGTTTTGTCAGATCTTATGCATGCACAAGTATGAAGTTACAGGCTGGATGGAAGGCACTGACTGCTGGTACTCCCTTTCTGAATTTCCTTTCCATGCACATTTAACTTTTGTCCCAGACAAAACTTGCAGTTGGATTTCAGCTGCGCTGGCATTTAGGTCTGCGGGCATGCACACCAGGGAAGAGCTGTTGGTGCTGACAATTATAAAATCACAGGAAAAAAATTATTCATTGCCTTGAATTCAGTGCTTTGGATACTGTAAATGTAAACATAAATGTTTTTATTATCTGGAAAAAAAATATCTGCTTTCTTGGGTGAAATCACCAGGATTAAACAGTTGTTTGACATCCTAGGATACAACCACAGAGTTGCTAGTATCTAAGGAGGGAGGCGTGGATTAAAACTAACAGCATTTTAACAGAAAATATTTTCTGGAATTTATCCCACAGAAAGTCACCAGCCCCAGTACTCTGAAGTTGTTTACTTCTGGCCCCACAGTGACCATTGAAGTCCTGCTGCATCCAGTATCCATGGAACAATGCTGGTCCCTCTCCCATCCCAGGAGCATCCAACAAAGATTTTCAAGGCTTTGCTCTCCGGCTCACAATTTCGAACTTACTAATGGTTTGCCACAATAAATTCTGGCAGGTGAAGGTGGCCCAAAAATCCAAGAAGTGTGAAAATCAGTCCTCTCATGAACAACATCCTCTGTCTCAAGCCCAGAAAGAACTGCCTGCTGCTGTGCCCCATACAGTGGGTTTCCAGATCCTGTATTTATTTATCATTGCCCTCTCTTTCCTTTCATTACCCAAGAACCAGGAAATTCACAAGCATTCAGACATATAAATCTGACTGGATCAGCTCTGGAGCTCAGAGATGTGACAGTGGACAGTGTGTAAATACAGGTGCCATGGCAGTGGCCTCCCAGATCAGTCAATCAAAACCAAAACAAAATTCAACCTAAAAGCTGAAATTATATTTACCAAGGAAATGAAAGGAAAATTAGACATAATGTTCAAACTAAAAAAAAATTTCAAAACCTTCAGTTTCACTATTCAGCAAATTGGTCATGATTCTCATGTCACATGTGTCTCTAAGGGAAATTACAAGAAAGTCAGATGATGTCTGTAGTGTTGAAGCCCAAAAAAGTACAAAAATTGTGCATGGAGCTTGAGGCTTTGAGAGGTCAAAGTTGTACCTTAAAAAATGCAGATAATACCCGGTCACTTGCTGTATCTTTGTATTTAACTCTTACAGAAACTGATGTTTTACGTTTTAAGGAAAGCATTAAAAAATCTCTAATTATAGTCTCTGTAAGTCAAAAAATGTCCAGTCATTTCCAGAAGATGTATTTCCTTATGTTCTTTTTCCCACTACTTCCACAGAGCCATAAAAATATCTTAACTCTCAAATATTTGTTACTTGAAAACAGGCCTGAAATATTCTCAGTCTGCACCTGTACACATTATTAATCCCAGAATCCCAGAATCACAGAATAAACTAGGTTGGAAGAGACCCTTGAGATCATCTAGTCCAACCAATAACCTAACACCTCCTCATCAACTGAACCACGGCACTGAGTGCCACATCTAATCTTTTTTTAAACACATCAAGGGACCGCGATGCCACCACCTCCCTGGGCAGACAATTCCAGTGCCCAATCACTCTTTCAGTAAAGAATTTTTTCCTGACATCTGACCTGAACTCCCCCTGGTGCAGCTCGAGACTGTGTCCTCTCGTTCTGTCAGTCATTGCCTGGGAGAAGAGACTGACCCCACCTGGCTGCACCCTCCTGTCAGGGAGTTGTAGAGAGTGATGAGGTCTCCCCTGAGCCTCCTTTTCTCCAGGCTGTACAATCCCAGCTCCTCAGCCAATCCTCACAGGACTTGTTCTGTGAGGGGTTCCAAGCCCCTCACCAGCCTCGTTGCCTCCTCTGGACACATTTGAGTGTCTCAACATCCTTTCTAAACTGAGGGGCCCAGAACTGGACACAACACTCAAGGTGTGGCCTCACAAGTGCTGAGGGGAAGAATGACCTCCCTGGTCCTGCTGGCCACAGCATTCCTGATACAGGCCAGGTGCCACTGGCCTTCTTGGCCACCTGGGCACACTGCTGGCTCATATTCAATCAACTATCCACCAGCACCCCCAGGTTCCTTTCTGCCTGGCTACTGGCCAACCACTCTGCCCCCAGCCTGCAGCTCTGGAAGGAGTTGTTATGTCCAAAGGGCAGAACTCGGCACTTGGGTTTGTTCAACTTCGTATTGTTGGACTCAGCCCATCCATCCAGGTCCCTCTGCAGAGCCCTCCTATATTCCAGCAGATCAACACTTGCCCTCAGCTTGGTGTTGTCTGCAAATTTGCTGATGGTGGACTCAATCCCCTCATCCAAGTCATCAATGAAGACATTAAACAGTACTGGCCCCAGCACTGATCCCTGGGGGACACCCCTGGCCGCCAGCTGGATGCAGCACTGTTCACCACCACCCTCTGGGCCCAGCCAACCAGCCAGTTCCTAACCCAACAAAGAGTGAACCTGTCCAGGCCGTGGGTATGTTCTAGATCATTAGCATTCAATTACTAAAAATCCAGTTCACAGACCAGGTTTGGCTACACTCATAACATCTCTAGCTTGTCGTTTTCCACACTCTTCTATAAACACAAAGCCTAATGTTTGGTAGGCTTTGCAACATCTTTTAAAATGTTGTACTTAAACATGTAAAATATCTTTGTTCTAGCTTTCTGGAATGACTGTGTTTATAAACAGCCTGTGCCTGCAGAAAGGTAAGTTGCAATTAAATTCAGGCTTTGTTTAAAGGATTGGCATCTTTTTGGGACATGTGCCTCTTCAACTCCTTTTGGCATCATTGAACCCTTTCTTTCAAGTAGTGAAAGTATTACAATTTACTCCAATACTGTTAAAAAAACCTGAAGAATTTCTGAGCACATCTGACACACTTTTTCCCATGCATTTTTTCCATGCTGACTACTGCTGACAGTGCATTAACATCTCAGCAACGATCTTAGTATTACCTTGACATGGCTGACATCAGTTCATGTTCCTAAAGACAAGGCAGCACCTGAAGACGTGTTGCACTCCTCAGTCACAGCAGGATGTCACCAGGGTGCTGAGTATTTTCAGGTCCATCTTTTCCACCTCTCTGACAGGGGATTGTCTCTAAATTGCATCAGTAAGAACGATGCTCCACAGAACAGCATGTTCTGTGATACTGTGGCTGGAAGTTTAGCCAACTGTGGCAAAAGATGTATGATTTTCCCAAGAGTCAGGTATTCAGAACAGGCAACATGTAGACACAGAATAGTAGTAATTTTTTGATTTATTTTTTTTTAAACAGCCAACCTACACATATTCTGTCCCAATCCAAGAATCTGAACCAGCAAGACCATCCAGAGAATATTAAGGATTTTTAAAGCAGGGTAAGTAGAGTTTAAACAGTCTGAGAGACCGCACCTCCAATAAATGGCCATCTGAAGGGATTATATTACTTTTACAACAGGGAAAGGAGTCCTGCAGTCCTTTGTGTGGGATCACACGACAGGCTTCTAGAGCCTGGAAGTGACTCCCGTGAGGCTGTGAGACTCTCCAGCCCTCAGAGGAAGCTGAAGAAATGTATCCTGGGATCTTGTGTTCTGACCCAGAACCTCTGCTTTCCTCAATGTAAGGCTTGTTTATCTATTCTCTATTGGTGCACCTTATCTTAGACCTGTTTTCCTGTTCCCTGTTTCTATCACTGTACAAAAGGCAATTAAAGCTGCTCCACAACAGCCATTTTCTCACCTTCGTCAACATGTGAAGATCTCGTTATCACATCCCTAATAACACTGCACTGCGACACTTTGTAAGAGGAACTCCATGGAAAAAAAGGAGGGCAGGACCTCTACAAGGCATTTGTGAAGCAAACAGCATCACTCACCTCATTCTTGCTTCTGTTGTCCAAGTTTTCAGCTGAAATCCAGGAGAGGATTAGATGCCTCTAGGTTCATAGGTTTGGAACCAGACCTCAAGGTACCAGCACACAGAAGCAACACTGAAATCCACTGGCAGCCAAGGATTAACCACTAAGGCCCCTGCAGGCCTGGGTCTCACAATCTGGGTCTCCATCTGCTGGTGGAGAGAATGACAACCCAAGACCAGGGGCTGATGTCCCTCCACAGTTAACAGGTAGCGGCTGTGCTCTACAGAGCAGAGTGTGATTCCTACCAGAGAAAGTTATCGTATGATCCAGAACAACCTGCAGAATGAATGAAAATTTCCTACCAAATTTAAAAAATCCAAATTAAAAAACTAAATTAATGAAAACCAAATTTAAAATATCCAACTTGCAGGAGGCAGAGACTCTTCATCTACCTCTATCATCAAGTTATATATATAATTAGGAAATATTTTGGCAAGGTGTTTCCTTAGAATGCTGCTCACTTCTATTCTCTCTCCTGACTGGACCTGCCAGACACACGTCTTTGTAAGAGAGTCTTGTTCTTGAAGGAGGTCCAAAAGATGGGAAGGGTATAAATCAGAGAACTCAGAGAGCTCCATAGACAGACAACTGGGTCTTTTAGAACTGTTGATTAGAACTCTCCTATCCAACCTTACATTCTAAAAATAAAGAGTTTATTGAAAATAGAGATTGTTAGATATGCCTGAATAAATTTAATTTGTGGATCCTAGATTTTATGAGCTGATTTAAAAAAAAGATATATTTTTTTACAATATTTGTTACTGTGTTATGAAGCCCACAAACATTAATTTCTGTCAGCTGATGTCACCTCTTTTATCAGACATGTGCCCTCCAAACCTGCATCTTTACCACATCAGTCTTTGCTACTGGATAAGAGCATGTGGAATCAGAAGACAAAAGAATCACAGGTGAGAGATAAAATGCTTGAGAAAAGTGATACAGTGAACAAAATTAAAATTAAGAACATGATATTATGTGAAAACACAAGATAAAGGCTGAAAGCATTTTTCAAGCAAAGTTTAAAAGTAAGTAGCTGTGGTAAAGAAGAAATCATAGAAAAAGTTCAAGAAGTGTATGTCACCACCAGATGAACATCCAGCTCAGGTCCAGGAAAAGAGCAATGAAAAGACAAAGCCAGTGCCAGTGAGTTCAGTCTTTCTGCTAACTACAAAAACCAGAGTGTAAGGCACTTAGAAAGGAGTATTTTTGACAGGAATATTGGGCCTAATTAATGACATACTGTAATTAAACACCTTTTACAATCTGTGGACTTAATTCAGCAAGACTGAGCTTCTCTGACCAAAACTATTTGTATAAAACTGATTTAAATTTTGTTAGTCTCTGAAGTCCAAGGCTACACACAAACTGCACTCAGAGTACATTCTAGGAACAAAAAAATCATGAAGGTAGAAATTTGATGAAGAAATAAAGGTATTTATAGCCCCTGTTACAGACTTTTACCTATGGGTAGGAAAAGTGTGCTCTGCTAAAAATGCTAAAACTATTCCTAGCAGAAAAAAAGTATGGATATTCAGAAACTTTCCTTTTCAGGAAGCTCATTCCTATCTAGAAAGTCCAGGTTTCAATAAAAGGCAACTTTGACTCTGTTCTTAATAATTTATTTAAGAACCTATAAACTGGACTTTACCATGAAAAATTGAAGTCCTTCATGTACTAAAATATTTGCAACATGAAGAGTGCAGAGAGTGTTACGCATAAACCCAGCCCTTACATAAAAGAGGAAGCAATATTTAAGAGATGAAAAATCATTTGGCAGTTCTGTTTGAAACCTACTAGTCACAGGAAAGAATTGCTGTCACTGTCACTGAGTCCTGACCATCCCTTCTGCTGCTCTGTGGGTTTGGATTTGGGACAGGCATTTACACCTCAGTTCTGCAAAACTCCTATTGTTTTCTTCCCCAAGGACTTTTAGAAAGGAGTCAAAAGGAGATGCCAATATATCTAGCAAGAATACTGCAATTATATGGGAAAGTCCCCACATGTGTAATGGGCACAGAATCAGCAGCTGGAAGAGGACACTGGAACCCACACTCAGTGCAGGCTTGCATAAATGCAACTGCTTCGGCAGGGGAGGGTTTCACTGCCCTGTGGAAGGGATTGAGATCTTATCCATGCAAAAACCTCTCCAAATTTACTTCCATTGACTGCCTTCTGTATGCTTAGGACTGCTTTTTCTTTCCTACTTAAAATCCGAATTAACCCTGGATCCCCTTTTCCTCACTGATGTGCAAACGCATTTTGTACCGACCGCACGAGAAACGTGTTTCAGGTTATCACCTCAATATCTGAGTTCCACAGCTTTTGCAGCCCCTGTGCTCTTTGTGGATTACAAACTATCAGAATTATTAGGCAACATTAAAAGGTAATTGCCTTCATTTTGTAGAGTACAATTCTTCAAGCAATTCCGCAAGCATAGGAAGCAATTGCTGATAACTTATTTTTTCAGAAATAAGAGCCCAGATTCTCAGAAACAGCTTCCAATGTAATTGCTGTGAAACCTGAAGAGTAAAACCAGCCACTCTGTAAATACACAGATTTTACAATTTAAATAAATGGTTATTTTTTCCTTATAAAATAAAGTGTTACCTGATGCCCGAAAGTTTCAGATGGCCTGAAAATTAGGCTTCAATTACACAGAGAAAGTAACTACTTTGTACTGGTAATGGCTAAACACAGTAATGATTTGTAAATTAAACTGTGCTGTAATTGCTCTGCAGAGCTCTACAGTAAGTGAGAGTATGGCAACATCAGGCTTATAAAGTCGGGTGACACACTGGGCTACTTAAGAAACTGCAGCTGCTCTAAAATAATTTCCAATCAATTACCCCTAATCTGCACCAGCATAAAGAAATTCAGAAAGTGTTACCCAGGTTTCTGGAAATGGCTTTGATCTCTGTGGTGAGATCTACTCCATCTTCTGTCCTACCTTCTCTTTCCTTGAACAAAAGGTGAGGTTCAAACTCCCAGGGAAGTCCCTTCATTGGCAAGCCTGGACGCCAGTAGGAAAATTTGTGTCCTCTAGGACTGCCCAGTATGGTCCCTGAGTCATACAAAACAGTCTTGTGCCACATACACATTAATCTAATGATTTGGTTGTGGCACTAGAAACTATGGAAGCAGCTATGTCAGCACATGGTAAAAGTCAGAGCTGACCAACACAGAGGTGAGCTTCCAGTCTCATGGAGGCTGACACTGCAGGATTTAGAATGCCAAATCAAGCCCTGGATTCACTGTTGCCAGAATATCACCATCACATAAAGATAAGGGTGTGGACATGGCCGAAGTGAACGGGGGAAAATGACCTATTCTGTGGAAATACCTCTGAAAGTGACCCAACCCTGCACACAGCGTCCCTGTCATCCACCCCGCTTGATCCCCTTTTTGGTTTTCTTTGGATTCAAGGTTGAGTAAGGCCTTCTCTTGGCTATCTGCTGCTCCAACTGCCTCTGCATTCAGTTCATCTGAAGTGTAGAAATGACACAACAGTATCTCCTTCCTACCCATACACAGTCCAGTTGCAAACTCCAACTTATCAGAAACGCCACAGCCATGTGTGTGGTCATGTGAAAGCTCTTGTGCTCATGGTCCACTCTTTGGCCTGTCCGTTGTTCTTGACCACCAGTATCTTCTGCTCCTCAGTTCTTTCTTGCTTGGGAATCCATAATTTATAATTTCCTGATCCACTCATGCACTCATTTCATGACTTTCTCAAAGAAACATAACAGCACCACTTCATCCCACATTTTCACTGGGCTCATCTGCCAGTATTTCTAAACTAACTTGGCATTCAACTTCTCCATCACCAGCAATTTTCTGATAAGAACATATGCCCTCTCCCACATCTTACTCTTCTTCTGCTTCCAGTTCACAACCAGCAACTGAGACAGTAAGTTTTCACACTCTTCATCTTCTTACTCCTCCGCAGCTGAAGTGACATCCTCAGTGTCTTCTCTGCCCTTCTTTATTCAGCCTGTCAGGGTGGTCAGTCAGCTCTTCTTCAGCACCTCCATATCCCAACTCTCCTCCCTTGTCATCATTACCAACCTGCTGCCCCCAGAGCAGTGCAGCTTCCTCAATCCCCACTTCTCAGATTGTTACCTCCCCTCCTCAGCCAAGGATCCCTTGTTCATAAAAGTTCACAGATTCACAGAACATTCTGAGTTGGAAGGGACACACAAGGATCATCGAGTCCAACTCTTAGGTGAATGGCCCAAGCAGGGTTTGACATCTCCTTTCACAGCTACAGCCTACTGGGTCCTGCTCTTGCCTCTCCAGTCTTACAATTTTTCTGGTTTGCTCTTAAAATTTCTCCTGGTTGAGCTTATCACAGAGAATTCTCCACCATCTCCATCCATCTTTCTTTACCTGGGCCTTTTGTTTTCTCTCCATTTTCCCAGGTCTGTGCCTTATACAATCCCCCACTTTGCCTGGATCACCTTTCCTCCTCTCTTTCTAAAGCCTCCCTTGTTCCAATCCTGACATCATCAACACTGCAAAACTGTGAACACTGGCAGGTTCTTGTGAGTTTTCTTTGCTCACACTCCTTCCAACTTCATTTGCCCATTGTTACTTTCTTGACTGTGTTAACTTTAGGAAATTGAGCACATTTCTCAACAAGCCCAGTCACTGGTATTGAAAACACAGTAATGCTAACTATATTCATTTTTATTTTAAGCATGCTGAATGACTGGAAGCAGAGAATAGAAGGGTATTAGAAACTAAATTACATAATGAATCAAGCATTTTAAGAAAAAAAATAGCTAACTTGAAAATTATTTAGTTGGACATGGTCTAGAAAACTGCTACTATTTTGCAAAATTACAGAGTCAGAAACTCTAATTTACTTAATGGAATACTTTTATTTAGCTTTACTTTATTAGAATAAGTTGCCTGGTTTTATTCATGAAGCCATTCCAGCAGAGCTTATGTTTAGATTGTCTTGCCTAATCATTGATAAAGTCTATAATTAGATCAGAATGCTGTCATTCAAACATACTTAATTTGGAATATATTATAGATTTAAAAGCGTAAACAATGACAAGGAAATAGCAAGCTTAATACAGCAATTAGAGGAAAGGTTTCATTAAGGGTCACCCCAGCATATGGATTCCATTTCACAGAAAATATCTGCCACAGCCACGCAGAAGACACAAGGGTTATTGTGTTACCATGGAATAGGAGTGGATCTGATCTCACAGGCTGCAGGAGAGGGAGGGTGTGTAAATACTTGCTCTCTGATATCAGTGGAAAGCTGTCCACTGAAGCCACTGCACACTGGAGAAAGGAAAAGAGGTATTTCAAGGTGTAACACTATTGCAGAAGTGGCAGCCAATTCCTCCTGGCTGGGGGAAGCAGTGCTGTGCATCCTTTGTCACCTGGCTGCACTGGTAGCACCAGGAAGATGGGTCATTTTTACAGTTTGCCAGTTAAACCACATTTTTCTTCTCTTCCATTACTGAAAAACAACACACAATGTCCTTGAGCCACTCTGTGCAACGTTGTTTTTTCTGTTGTTAGAAGAGGCCTCATGGCGGTACCTACCTCTAATTTCATCAGATTAAATGCAAAAATCCATCAAGAAAATGAAAATTTGAGTCAGATTACATCCAACTGCAATGGTCCCCTTGAATCTCAAAAAATATGTGGACCTATGAAATTTTTCAAATTCCCTTTTTGAAGGATTGCCCACATGTCTGCAGGCACAGCTTTTAGCTTTTTTATTATTTAAATAAAAAACAGCAATATGGAAGCTATAAAATGTTGTAACATGCGTGGCTTCTTTATAACTCAACTAATACCTCTTTAAAAAAGGATACAGACCCCCCAAATCAACTTTTCTACACTGAAGCTACAACCTCTTCGACTTTGAAGCTACCACCTCTTCAGAATTCGCCTGGCTATAGTTTACAAACATCACTTTCTCCTGCTCTAACACAGAAGAAACTGTAAAAAAAATATTTATTAAAAAAAATGGCAAGTCCATACAAAGCAACTCTAATCCTGTCGCTGTATTCATTGTAAGATTTCCAACAACTGCCCCCCAAGGTCAGGATTCCCACCCTGGAACAGCAGCACTCCTGACTCTGACCCAGCCCTAGACATGGCTTGAGGGGGCAAGAGGGTCACACTTATTCAGGATACCCAGACAAGCAAAATCTGACTTGGCATTTGACATGTTATGATGTCCCTGTCTCTTTTCCTTAAAAAATATTTTCTCAAGATTTCTAGACCAAAGTTTAGCAATGTGTTTGAAAAAATGGCCTCAGGCCACTTCACACTGGACTACAGCATCAGTTCTGGATTTGGCCCTGCTCCTGAAAACACTCCATGCAGACACAGGAATTTACCTACATCCTGCACCCCTGGTAGACACAGAAAACCAGGACTGTGTGCCCTGCTCCACTGGGAGCTTTCAAAATTGTCTACACACTGATTCCCCTGGGCCTGGAACCCCTCAGTTCCCACACACGAGGAGCCCAACTGCTGAATTCTCTCTAAGTACTACTAATACTGATTTGGAAGAGTGTTTGAAATGCAGAGATACTCGTGGTGGATTAGAGTTTGTCTTTCCAGGATGTTTTGGGATTAGCAGTAAAAAAAAGTCTCAGAAACAAGCTAGAGCAACTGCTGTGTATTAAAGCAAGATGGAAAAAGTTATTCTATTGATGCCAGCTCTGTTAGTCCACTAGCTAAATGATTAATGTTGATAATTCCTCTCCAGCAGACTCATTAAACCTGAACTTATTTTTCTTACAGGCCTTTGACATTTCCTACTTTCTTAATATCAGAGGTAATGACAGTGGTGTGATTATATACTTACTCCTTTCCACCTTCAAGCAGTTTTCTTTGGCAGGAGTTACTTTTTCAGCAGAAAACCTGCACACGAGTATTCATTCTTTCCCAAAAACTGTTACAGCTCCATTAGCAACACTAAATGGCAGTGCCTTAGAGGAATGCACAACAACCCTTCTAAAAATTATATAGTCAAGGTATTCAGAGCAGTACCATGAGAAAGATATTTTCTACAGAACTGCAATTTATAATGGTAGGGGGGTCCTGCACCCTCCCCCCACATTTCTTTTAGATCCTGTTGTCAAAAAATGTCCAAGTTAAACAAAGAAGAAATTACAGAATGAATCTGGAGCTTAGCCTTGAAGAATTAGGTTTCACTCTAATTGAGATCATACGCTGCATGTGCAGTTTTGGCACATAAGCCATATTAATCAGAAAGTCTTTAATCGTGGATAATTTCTCCTGTGTGTGCCAGATTGGGCATTATGCTGCTGGCCCAGCTTCTAAGTCTGTTTAAGAGTCCACCTTTGACTTCATAAACACCCGCTTACAAAATTGGGGTCAACTTCCTCCTATGAAGGTACGCTACACTGGCGCTAAAAAATTCCCTTAATGATTAAATTGCATCTCATATGGAAATAAAAATGTGCAGATTCCAAAGGAGTGACTGTTTCAAGTGATTACAATTTGTGTTGGAAGTAGCCCTTGCTCAAGCCCCTCTCTGTGAAGTACACAACAGATGAAAACCAGGGAAGATGATCCAATAGCCACAGTATGAAATCTGATGACTGACTGAGCATCATTTAATCTACTGTTATTATACTACCGCCAAGATTCAAGTCCAGAAAGAGTAAACAGGACATAAAAATGTTTCCTGTATTCAAGACTGAGCACGGAGGGTGAGTAACTAATGACATGCCAGTACTGACTGCATTTTCATCCCTTTGCAGCAGGGATGAGGGTGGAACTGCTGAGCACACAGTGAAATGTTCCACACACGCACATGAAGCTCTGCTCCTGTCAAACTGCAGTATGAATTTTGAGGCACCATGACTTCAGCGAGGTCCAAAACACCATTCCAAAACCTGGGCTACATTTGTAGGAGATCAAAATGAACAGCATTCCTCCTGCTGAAAAATGTTGTCACTCACATTGCTCAAGCCTTTTATTATTCATATACTGAAAACCTTAATATCCACAGTGCATACACAGAGCTGTAAAACCTAGCTTAGATTTGTCATAATGCACAAACAGCCTCTTATAATTAATGGTTCTTTCCGTAAATTTCTGCACCTGTAGGTTCAAAATGAGCTTTTGTCCCCAGTGCTCCATTTGATATTTAAGCTAGTCAACAGCATGACACCTATGAAAGATAAAATTGCTACTACAGAATTACCCTTGTTTGAGTTTTAAAATATTGAAGCAAAATCAACTTCAGCATAGTATATAGACTTCTAAAAAAAAGAAAAGACAAAATATTCAGAGGGGAACCCTCTTTACTCAAGCATACCACTTTCATGAAACATCTCACATGCTGCACTCAAGTCCATAATTTATTTTAGTGGTGACTGCTAGACTTTCCATTATAAAATTTCCAGCTTCAAACATCCCTCCTTGTTTCTACAACTTCTCATTAAATAGCTCCAGCCTGCCCCACTCACCCTGTCTCTCTCTACACTTCCATTTCTCAAAAGCAAAATTTTGTCTCCTTTTTCCCTTTTTACACATTATTATCCACTTCCCAGAGGGTGAGAAGGCACTCAATGAATTTTTCTAACCTGTCAAAGTTTATACTTTCCTCCTTTCCCTTCTAAAACTGGGTTTATTGCAGCTGGGTTCTGCTTCTGAAGCAAAACCTGAAGTTCTACATATTGAAAAATCAGGAATTGGAAGCTGCTCACACTGAGGCAGCAGAACTGAGAAAACGTAGCTCCCACAAAGGCTGTTTGGGTGTTTTGGATGCCTTTCAGGGACGGGATGATTCTCTCACTCTCTTGGGGTTTTTATATTTCCATTTATTAGGTATGATTTTCAAGCATTTAACACTGGGATAATGCTGCTCCTTGCCAGGTTTGCTGTGCCTTTCTGTAGGAGACACAGCCCAATGGTGTGTGTTTATGAAAAACACACTCTTTGGAGTAAACACTCAAACCTTTGGTGTGATGACCTATGAAAACTTTTAAGTTTTATGAGGAGCAGCTGAGGGAGCTGGGGGGGCTCAGCCTGGAGCAAAGGAGGCTCAGGGGGCCCTGCTGGCTCTGCACAGCTCCTGCCAGGAGGGGCAGCCAGGGGGGTCGGGCTCTGCTCCCAGGGAACAGGGACAGGAGGAGAGGGAACGGCCTCAGGCTGTGCCAGGGAAGGGTCAGGCTGGACATCAGGAGGAATTTCTTTACTGAAAGGGTTGTTAAACTTTGGAAAGGGCTACCCAGGAAGGTGTTGGAGTACCCATCGCTGGAGGTGTCCAAGGAATGACTGGCACTCAGTGCTCTGGGGCGGTGACAAGGTGGGGATCAGTCACAGGTTGGACTTGGTGATCTTGGAGGACTTTTCCCACATAAAAGATTCCGAGCAAATATTTCTGTGAACTCCAAATACAATGTATTTAATCTCACAAGCACTGCCAGTGATCACATCTCTCTTCCAATAGTTCATATTGCATGACTTTAAGAGAAACACAGCAAAATTAAACCCTCACGAGCACCATGAGATACAAGGATAATTGGAAGAAATCCTATATATTAATGAGGTTATCACTAAATAAAGTACGAAAAAAAGAAAAAAAAAATAAAGAGCTGTTAAACCTCTGAAGGTATCACTGCCTGTAGTGTAAGGCAGGCTGGGCAGCAGCTACCAAAGGCTTTTGTGGTCCTTGCTTGGAATGCAAGAAATTCTGCAGAAAGTGCTGGTTTTCATGCTCTCCTTACGCTTTTGATGGCAGGAGCCTCCAACTGGATAGAACAAGCAAGGCTGCTGTTCCAGGCAGTCAGTTCAAACCTTTCCACAAGGAAATGTGAAAGGAATGAGAACGTAAAAAAGGCCCACTAAAGATGGTAGGAGAGAAACTTGACAGATGCTGCTTGGACGGGTGACTTGGAAAGAGCATCCTCACCTCTTCCAGCAGCAGAGGTGTCCCCAGGTCATTGCACCACACACAGGGCAGGGGTGAGTGGTTAGCACAGATATTCAGTTACTCTTCAAAGCTGAGTCAGGACTGAAAGTCAAAACTAAACGACCTGAGCTTGGTAAGTCATGGCATGTTGGCCAAGTCATGGTGTCTGTCTTACATAAGCCCTTGGCTTGCAGAAAAGATCAGGGAATACCACTGAATGTAAAATCAGAATTAAAGGGTTTGATCTGAATTGCATTCTGGTTTTATATGCAGACTGGCAACTAAGAAAAATAATAAATAGTATAAACCCAAAAGAAATAAAACCAAAACAAAATAGTAATAAACCCAAAATAATTGTATTTTACTTTATTTCACTACAGCCAGGAAAAGAGATCCTCCTTACCTCTGACATTTTGAATGAATGCAATTCTTAGGAATGAACAAATTCAATTTTTAAGTCAGGCCATGGATCAGGTAGGACTTCAACCAGTACCTTTATAAAAGATCCTCTAGCACCTCAAATCAGTCCAACCTAATGTTTTAATGAAGTTCAGGCTCCATTAAAACACCTAAGAAAGAGGTAGGGAGATACCTGGATATGAACAGATTAGTCCTCTAACTTCTCAGAGGTGCTTTATGGTGCAAGCTGACATTGTGATTGTTGACATCTGTTTTGCATATTTACAAACTGAAGGTTTCTGTGGTTTTTCTGTGCTTACAAGCTCATACTTCATTTATTCCACAAAATAGTTTTAGCATGACATCTCCTCTTATTAAAATCTGTACAAAACATATTTTATATTAAAATATTAAAAATTTAAAAGCTAAATATGAAAAGCATTTTTTTCCAAACTATGTAAAAACAAAACAGTCCATAAATTATTTTTTGTCTAGGAATAGAGAAAAAAGTTCTTCTTGCATTGCACCATCTAATAAAAGAATAAGAATCTACAGACTGATGGTTAAGAAAATTGATGAATATTAAAAATAAAAATAAACTGTCTTTTTATTTTTGAACTGGGCAAAATGGAACCACAGGGGAGGAAATTAAGGGCTATCTCACTAGGTACAATCCATGGAAAATCTGTTCTTCATGTCTTTTCAAACCACCTTGCTTTTCCTTATCTAGGTATCAAAGTCTAACAGGAAAAGTGTATAACAGCACTGATTTATGGTAAAATTGACTGTGTGTCAGCACCAGTTATCTCACTATTTCTTTTAGTAACACTTAGCACAAATGATAATGTAAACCTCCAAAGCAGAGCAGCATGCAGAGCGTCAGCCTCAACTTCAGAGTCGTGTCTCAGGGCTTGCTCTGCCCATCCAAAGGGAAAATAGCTGCAGACAGCTGAGCTTCCCAGGATTTCACACACCAGGGAGATAATGGGAGAAATCTCTGACTCACTGAAGTCGATGTAAGCCTTGCCCCCAGTTCCAGCAGGGCCAAGGTATCACTGACAGAGTTAGGGAAGCCTTTGTCAATGGATGTAGCAAAAACATCTCCTCTGAAAGAATGTTCATTTCCCAGCGAGATAATGGCACCATTCACCAGCAAGAATGACATGTTTAATCTGATGGATTGAGCATCCTTTAATCCTTCCAGCTATCCATTAAACTGTTTATTCTCAATGTAAATCGTTCCAGCCATAAATTTACAGCAGCTAAACTGCCCATCATTCTGCTTCATGCTCAGCCACAACCACAACCACAATTTTTGTATTTTCTGACATACATCTACAGATTTTCAAAGCTTGTATTGTCTAAACTTAAAATCCTAAGGCAGGCCAACCAAAAGCTGTATTTTCCAAGAGTATTCCAACATTTAGGAAATACAATCTCTATGTTAAAGGCATGCTTCTTAGATTGCAACCCAAATGCTTGTATTCTATAGTGCCCAAATTGCAGGACCTTAGCCAAAAAAACCTCTTTATGAATGTTTTGCATCACTCTGGGCCCCAAACAGTGTTTGCTAGAGTTAGCATGATCCTTGCCCAAATTATCTGGACAGGGTTTGCAATGCAGTCACCTCAATACCAGCATCCATTATAAGGTGAGAGAAAAAGCAAATGTGTTTCCTTAGCACAAACTACTGGACAGTTTTCTGGACTGGGAATGGTTTTCTTGGCTTCCTCTATCCAGCCTTCCACAGGCCACAATTAACCTTTTCATTTCTGGTGTACAGGGATTTTTGTAGGCCCTGCAAAACATGCACATTTTATGTGGGGTGTGGGATAAAGGACAAAGATGAGACACACACAAACTCCCAGAGCCCCCCAGTCTGGTGCAACTGCAGAGAAAGGAAGGAGCAGTTATGGACCTGCTTTTTCTGCTCCCAGATTTGACACCACTGCAGTGAATGGAGTTCATCAGAAACAGGGATTCTTTAACAGCTCCTAGTAAAGCATGAGTTCATTAGTAATTTGATTCCCAATTGGTGGACATCAACTATATCCTAAATTATCAATTCTGATTCACGTATCTTAGCCAAGGATATGATTGTTCACAAAGGTAGGACAAAGAAATTGAGACTTGCACTAGTTTAAAACCATGTGTTTTCCCTTTTTCTCCTTAAATTCTGACTAATGATTCTCTTAAAAACAAGTAATTTATTATGAAATTACATGTAATTATCTAAAGGGAGGTGGCAGTAAAGAGGCCACATTTTGTGGTTCTACAGGTGCAGATGTGCAGGAAATTTCCATGAGCTGTAGTTGAATGCAAAATTCCCATGACAAGTTAAGCATTGGAAAGTAAGTTTAAGTGTACCCCTAATGTAAATCCCTTAATCCTCGGGTAAGCTAACAATGAGGATTTGCACACAGTAAGAGAAAAGGTTTTAAAAAAACCCCCAGCATTGAGACACCAGTTCAGAGCATCCTGGTTTTCTAAGGATCGCCTTTGAATATAATTCAGTTGCTTATGAAAACCTGTTATTATATTGTTCTATAACATATTGTTATAGAGCAATGAAATATTCCAAGTTGGGAGGGACTCACAAGGATCATCCAGTCCAAGACCTGGCCCTGCCCAGACCCCCCACCAACCCCACCCTGGGCATCCCTGGCAGCGCTGTCCCAACCCCCTGGAGCTCTGGCAGCCTCGGGGCCGTGCCCATTCCCTGGGGAGCCTGGGCAGTGCCAGCACCTCTGGGGGAAGAACCTTTCCCTGATCTCCAGCCTGAGCCTGCCCTGGCACAGTTCAGCCCTTCCCTGGGTCCTGTCCCATCACAGGGAGCAGAGATGGAGCTGCCCCTCAGCAGGAGCTGCAGCCCCTGGGGAGCTCTGCCCTCCTCTTGCTCTGCTCCAGCCAGACCAAGCGCCCTCCAGACTATTCACCATCTTCCTGTTTCTCCTTTAGATGTTCTCCGGTGGCTTTAGATCCTTCTTGCCTTGTGGTGTCCAAAACTCGCCCCAGGACTCGAGGTGAGGCCACAGCAATGCAGAGCAAAGGGGATAATAGCAAATGTCATATATAAGATTGCATTATGCTACGGTAAATACTGCCAGTATTAAAGTTTTACAGAATATATTGAAGAGAAGTGCAGTTGTTTTTCATGAAAACCCAATAGTAGTGCCTTACCAAAGTCACTCATGTTTATACTCATATGTCATTTTAAAAAAACTCCCCAGGCAAACATTAAAGCCCACAAACCTTGCTAATACAAGACTTTCAAATACAGAAAAAAGAGTCGTCCATGCACAGGTAAATCTGGCCTGGCAAACACCTTCCTGTGGGAACTGAGCAGTGCATAGGATCTGAGTCAACCCCTCAGTTACCTCACCAAATATCCATTATGCCTTTCAGTTCCCGTAGACAAAACCTGGAATGGGTGTTATATCTAACATCTCCATGGCTTGGGACGAACACTGATTTGCCAACAAAATTACTTGGGGAAAAACTGGGTTTTGGCCCCCTCTTTCATCTATTTTAAAACACTATTCCTTATTTAGCAATCCCTTTTGTTTAATGCTTAACTACATACTTACTACAAAGTTTCTTGTAAGCTTTCTTTTTCTTTATACGGTCTTCGTACCCACTGACACATTCTTGAAACAAATTATCTTCCTAAAGTTAACTCTCTAATTTTATTAGGCAAACATTTCTGTCTGTTGAGACACCAAGTTATCACAGCTCATTAGAAATTTGTTTCTTAATAGGAAAACACAAATAAATGCCAGAACAATTAAAAGAGAATTACCACTTATTTTTAAAAGTGCAATTTAGTTAATTTGAATTTATTAAATACAATATGAAAACAAAGTCTGGGATAGCTGCTACCAATAAGTTCCTATGTGTGAAGAACCAACAGAGGTGCTAGAAGGGTGGTTTTGCTTTGCTGGCCAGACTCCAGCCTCCAAAATCTAAAGCAATGACCTGGTGCCACATTGGGTTAGAAACAACTGATGAAAGAGTCCTAAGTGCTACAAATAAGCAACATCTTGAAAGGATATTAATCACACCTGTGGTAATCAGGTCCTCCTTTACCAAAGGCAGCATCACATTTCTGCTGAATTTGCTGGGGTACAATAGATTTATTCTAATTTTGATCTTGAGAAAATCCTGGGAGGGCAGGTGACATGTGATCCCACTAAACCTTAAAGCTCCCTGGGCAGATGATACCTCTCATACTATCAACACTGCTGATATGAAGTCAACCCATAAAAAACCTAAAATTAAATAAATTTGAACCAAAGAAGATTTATGCTGAATCAATGCTTTGTGTCATGTACAAGGAAACAGGAAGCCAGATCTGTTATGAACCAGATCTGATCTTAAAGATCTTTTCCAACCTTAATGGTTCTACTACTCCGTGAAACTGAGTATCAGTTTCAGAAACTCCTTCTTACACATGCGGGTCATGGATTTCATTTTTTTTTTCCCCAGTAAGTAACAACCAAAGCCTAAATCAATAAATTCCTGAATAAGGAAAACCCATCTCCACCGAAGTTGGGGCACTGGCTATTCCACTGGATTCAGGAGTTCAGCTCCTTTGTACTGGGTGGTACAAAACAAAAATTTCTTACCAAATTTCCTCACATCTTCTACTACCCCATATCTTTGTCAGGGATTTTGGCTAAACCAGAGTGTTAATAGTAAAGTACATCACTGGCCTCTTCTCTGAGCTGTAAACATGGATTCATAAGAAACAGCAGTGATGAAGGTGCCAAATTGCCTTTCATTTTGAGGCCAGTCTTTGGTGCCTTGAGTTCTCTCTCCCCACCTGCTGAGGGGCAACAATAGCTGATGTGTCAGATCCAAAATCACTGAGTTTGCTGATCAGCTGAAACACCCAATCTATCAGCTGATACACAAAAGCTTGCAGGGTAACTCTGCCACAAGCAGAATGAACCAACTACCAGCACCACTGGGATAGGAAATTCATCCCAAATCAACAAGTCCTGGGCTCACTATACCTGGAGGGACTTAAAAGATGTGTAGACATGGCACTTAGGGATGTGGTTTAGTGGTGGCCTTCACGATACTGGGGTAATGATTGGAGTCTGTCTTAGAAGTATTTTCCAACCTATTTGATTCCATGTTTCTAAACCACAGCTACAGACTATCTTTTTATGGCACAAATCCCACCTCCAGCTCCTGGCAGAGCACAACAACAGAAGCTCCATGCAAGCCCTCGGTGGGAGAAAGTTCTTGTGTCCTTGGAGTTCTGCTCCTTATTTGCTCTTCTTTCCATATCACATTCCCCCAGGAATGTTTGTTTGCCCGTATCCCCAGTGAGCTTTGTGGTTATCACCAAAACGTTCAGCACAGTAGCTGCAAAACGCTCAGCCAAGTGCCAGCTTCTGGAATCAAGGCTTATTCAGGCCAGTTTTTGGAAGAGTGATCAAAGTTTTCAGCTGGAAACTACACTAATGAAAGGTAGAGGTGTATTTTGTTACATTTAAAATCCAATTCATGCTACGAGTCATATGTGGAAATAAAGTTCTTACTCTGATTTTCAGCCCAAAGTATTGTGTTTCCAGTACTGGCAAAAAGTGAGGATTAAGAACTAAATTACCCAAGAATGGTGCTGCATCACTTTGAAGGGTGTCAGGATTAACAACATTTCAGATTTTCAACTTTTTAGGAAATGTTTGGGAACATGTTTTGCTAGAGCATTAGAAATTGCTGAAATCACTGAAATCATATAAATCTTCCTTACTACTATTTATTGTTCTACTGAAGTGTGGTGTAGTACCCAGTTAAGGCCAATTTATTTTTCAGTCAAATTCCATTATTTGATAAAGAAGTAACTTTTTGCTTAATAGAGACTTGATTATTTTCTAGTGTTTTGGGTATGTCATTTTAAAATACACTGCTGTTATACAAGGCTTTGGAAAGAAAACATTGCTCTGAGACACAATTTTGCCAAAGGCTGTAATTTTCTATATCCCTTTTCCCTCAATTCTCTTTCAAAAAGCAGCAAAGGTGTTTACATTTAAATTTGATCATCCTTCAGGATATTTCCAACTCCACCTTTATTAACTCCCTCACAAAAACAGTGCATTTTCATCTAGAAGCTGTCAAATAGGCTTTGCTTTCTGCAATTCTGCTTAGAATTGCAGAAGCACAGAAGGGTTTGAATGGGACCAAACCATCTCATTCCAACCCCTGCCGTGGGCAGGAACACCTTCCACTCAATTCAGTACAACTCTCAACACCTCTGTGGAGTGAGTGCTCGTTTTCAGAAATAATCTCCTTCTATTCTCGTTTGTCACTGTATTAAATCACTACAACTGCACTGTATTTTAGCATCTAAAAAAAAAAAAAAAACAACCAAACCAAATCCATGTAATGCTTTTCTTTTTTAAATTGTCTCTTCATGGTGGATCTCTGGCACATTATCAAGCAGCAGGCATAATCTGATTAATGTGGTATATTTGCTTTCACATTTGAAATGAAGAACAGCTTCTAAAAATACTTGATTTAAATGCATTTACCAGAACCAACAGATATGATACATATTTCCTTAAACACCTGCAGAGCAGATTAATTTGGGGAATTAAAATCTATTAAAAAACAGTGTCAAAATTTCTATTTTATCACCTATAGAGATGAACAGGGGTTCATCTGGAACACTCACAGCCATTTTGACATCCAACACTGATCCCACAGGCTCTAGAGCAATCAAATAACCAAAACCACACTAAATTATGAATATCCTGTCCCATTCAGTTTTTTTCTTCCAGATATTGTGTATTTTAAATGTCAAATTTATCAGTTTGTTTTTCTGATACTGACATTATAATAAATAAATGTATAGTGTAGATATATATAAAATAAAACGTGTGTCTGTGCCTGGTAAATACATACTATGCATAATAATTCTATAGTAAAATTACCAATGGACTTTTATGACAAGCTGTAATTTTTATCTGAAGAACTTTTAAGGACACAAATTTGAAGAAACCTCAGGCATGAGGATGAGCTATGTATAATTAGCAATAAAGATGGCAACAGCTGCTAAAATCTCCAATAACAATGACTTATATATGACAGCAGAATGCTGGAAGAGATCCCTACCACTGGATCTACTTGCTCTCTTATTTACTTATTCCCTACACATCCTGTTGACTCATTTTTCAGAGCCCAGGCAATGCTCAGGCACAAAGGCGTAGAAATGCTCCTGAGGACTTCCCTCAGATTGGCACTGGAGTTCTGCCTTTAAGAAAACACTAAACAGTGCATTTTAGTCAGAATTGCCAATCTTTGCCCAATTTGGGAACCAAAAGGATGACAAACCATGAATTGTCAAATCTTTATTCCTCCACAATGTGAAATTCAACAACTAAGTTCTCCTAAACCTGGGCCCCAAACCAACAAAAGTTTGAGCGTTGCCCTGGGCCCTCACTCAGTGTCAGGTGCACCTTCACACCAGAGTTTGGCACTGAGCTCTGCTGGAAGGACTGTCAGGAACATCACCATGGTGAAACGAGATCCTCTCACAGCAGTACAACCTTAACACCCCTGTGCAGACATTGGAGTACTGGCTTGGCTGGGAAATGTTTTCAAAAATCAGCAGCTGATCCTAGACTGCTCCAGTCACTCTATGACTGGGAGAGAAATGTTCTCTTCTGCGGTACAGCAAGAACTTCTGCAAGAGATTCCAGGCTGCAAACTCAACATGTTCTGTGGTGGTTTGGTTTCATGTTTCTGTCTCTCATTTCTTGCTGGGTGCACGACACCTTCACAGAGCCCCGTCCTGCTGAACTCCCACACACCACACCAGATACCCCGAGCTAGAAGGGACCTACACATCATCAAATCCAAGCCTTGGAAGCACAAAAGAAACAGAGCAGCTATCCACGAGCTAAAACACCACATGGAAGAAGTCAGAAGTTAAATAACACAGCACATCCCAAGGGGGTGTGGCACAAGGTTAAACAATGTGAACACTGATATTTACTCCTGCAGGGAAGCTCACATCCAGAGGCTGAGCTCACTGGAGCAGTTCAGTAGATGATCCTGCAGACACACCAGAAAGTCCTATTAAAAGATCTTTTTTAGATGTTTGTTCACTCTTCCTTTTGTGTTACACCTCAGATAAATCCACACACCAAAGTAAAGCAGAGATGGGCCACAACAAATCTGTATCTCGTAAAGGCTGGGAACAATTGGCTCCTGACTGACCACCAGAGCATTCAAGAGCTCCACTAAGTAGTTCTGGCCTCAAGTGTTACTGGCCTTTCATAGAGTTCATTTTGGAGTACCCAGCTTTCTCTCTTCTTAGCTCCATTTCCTAAATTCTACTGCATAGCTTTACTGGTACTGCGATGGGACAGGTTGACATACCCGTGAATCAAATTAAATTCTAAAGCAGCACAGACTCCCGTGAGCAAAAATATTTATATTTGAGATGTTTCCCAAATTTCAACAAAGCCATGTCCCACAGCAAAAAATACACCTCTTCATGGGCATAAGGACTGAGCAGAAAGTGCTGTTGCAGATTAAGTAAGGCTACACAAAAAAAATTTGAATATTTTATCACCGGTTAATCCTACCAGTTCAAAGTTAAAACACCACATTTATACAAAAATGTGTATTTTTCTAGGGGTTTTTTGCTTTGGTTTTGTGTTTTGTGTGTGTGTCTTTCTGTCTTTGGCAACCTTTACAGAAATGTTTGTATTTATTCCTGATGAGGAATCTGCCATCCCTACACTGTGACGAAAAATTAAAATTTGTCAGGTGAACTGTACATTCCATGCTCTGAGTCCTGACTGCAGCCACGCAGCTGTTCTAGAAGTAGGACATGTTCTCTGTAATCTCTGCTTTCAACAGAATTTTCATACTTCATCGGATATTTTATTAGATCAGTCCTATTTATTCTTAAAACAAGCGTGAATAACACTAATAATCACCTGTTAAGTTGTTCCCTTATCCCTTGAAGAAACTTTCTTCAGGATCTTAAAAACAAATATACCTCTCCCTCCTAACATTTGCATTTTTAATACTATTTTTAATACTATTTTTAATAGACCCATGGATCGTGTACCTGGTCCCAAAGGCAGCAGTGCTGAGCTGCCTCCTGGGCACCCTCCTGCCACGGGAGAGGGCCACGACTCAGAGCTGCTTGGCTGAAGAACAAACAACTGGAGGGAATATAAGGCTCTGTGTATGTGTGGGGAACATAAATGTGATATTAATTATTAATTTTGACAAGTCTGAATACCTTAATAATGTATTATTTTAAGCTGCAAGCTTTTTAAAAAAACATTGAGGCTGTAATGAGCCAGCTTTGTGGCTTGGACTCTCATTCCTCAGCATACAGCAAAATGCACTGTGACAACAAAATGTGCTGTGACAGATTTTGGCCAGTGTGGTCTTGTTTTGTATATTTAATACAGAGCTGATAAATACAATGTTTAAAGTGAAAGGGTTGAGATATGTCAGCCAGAAAACACTATGCATTAACTAATCTGTCGAGAGAGAAAAGACAATTTAAATTAATACTTGCACAAACTGATCCATGAGCTGATTCCCTCCTACTCCAGACTCTTTAGTAACAGGATACAGGTGCAGGTAACATAATTTCAGTAATAAACCCAGATTATTTGTGCAGCAAAATTTACTATGAGCTAATCCTACTCTATTCTGCAAACTATTGAGGGGGGAATTATGTCAGATTTCTACTACGTATTTAAGAGTGATTTCCTGGGTTCTTTATAACAAGAATTTCAGAAGTACTCAGGGAAGCTTCACTTTTGACACCACCTCCAACATCCATACCAAGCACAACCTTAAAACCCACTATAAAAATTTAAAGTGCTTTTTACCTATGGATCCCAGAATGTTTTACACCTGTGAATCAGAGAAAACCTCACAACATTCCCACAATTATGCATTTCTACCTTTACTAGGCAGATTTCAGAAAATAAGAATTCATGAACTTGAACCCAAAAGAATTCTCCAATGCTCCCACTTTGCACAGATAGACTGTGCCTTTACTGGAAAGTGCCTGGGAGTTGATACTCAAAAATGAAATAAAACACCAGAGTAACAATGGACATATTTTAAAAGTGAATTGAAGGGGTTTTTTTTTCCCTATCATCCTATACAACTACAGAAAGATTTGTACATTTGATGGATCACACTTCTCACATGTGACCCCAGGTGAATGAGGAAGTTCTGTTATTTCTTAAGACTGTCATAATATTGTCTGTCATCTTTTACCTTAAATCTCGTGGTAATTAGGTTGGGGGGGATTTTTCTTTATTGTGTGTAAAATGAACTTGAGGCTTTAAGTTTCTAACCCTCAGTGGTACCAAGTGAATAGTAGGCGTACAGAGAATCTTTAAAAACACCTTTTAAATATTACAGCAAAACAGTCTCATTAAGCTTTGTGATACTTTTAAAACCGGTTTAATGATACCCAGGAACTTGACTCCTGATTTTGAGCTGGAATTGAGAGATTTACAGGCATTGGGAGATAACAATCAGGTACCTCATATCAAGTCATGCCATTCAGAAATTCAGGCCCTGACACATAAAGAGGCTTTACTGAATGTGATATCTGACTAGAAATGAAGAGACATAGTTCAGGTTTGAGGGAACAGGAGGGAAAACAAATACTTTCCCTTCTTAAATCTACCATACACATATATACCTCTCCACAACCCCTCAGGTTGCTCAAGAATATGATGAAATCTGGTATCTTGTTTAATTTCCTCAGAAATCAGTAATTTTCATTGTCAAAAACAGGGATTTTGTAACAAACTCAAGCTTTCACCAAATTGCTTGGTGCCATGTCCTTAACCCAGGACTAAATAGCAACTCAAAGACAAATGCTCTATACTTACATTTCTTTGATTTGCTGCTTTCTGAGTGGTGGTTCTTACAACATCAGCAGCAACATAATGTTTTATTAAGAAGGCAAAGATTCATTTTGTCTGCATTAACTTGAAAGAAGATGCATAATATTAAAAAATATTTAAAATTTACATTATTAAATCCCAATACTTTATTTACAGAAAGGCACAGTGAAAAAGTAGTGAGTTTTGCCTTGTTGAAGACTTAACAACAAAGGCCTGAAAGAATTTACCTGGCAGTATCAGAATATCCAAATATTTATGCACCCAAAATCCTATATAAATTCCCAGATTTAGGTAGGAAATAGTTCACCATTTTTAAGTGGTACAAATTATTCACCATTTTTAAGTGGTACAAATTATTCACCATTCTCTCCAACTTTGAAAATGGTTTGTTTCAAGGGAAAAACATGGAATTCTCAGTCTAGTTGCCCCAAGTTGCATTCAGATGCCGAGGTTGTAACAGCAGCACGTCCACCAACCTGTGTGCACATTTATACCCCATTTTCTGTACCTATTTTGGAATCCCACTTAATGAAAACAGTACAAAATGAAAAGAACAGCTGAAAGTCAAGCTCTTAAGACATGCAAACACCATTTGTTAGAGAAAATAAAAATCTCTTTTCCAGCAGTTACAGTAAACATTAACTCTTAAATTATCTGGAACCATAAGAAAATCATCTAGTTCGGTACAATTACCAGAATCTCCTATTATGGCACTTTTCATTAAGCCTAAGTCACACATATTACCCAACTGTTATTTAATAAAGCTAATCTGGCTCTAAATGTCATCCTAAATCCTGTAAAGGCAAAAAGCTCAATCAACCAGCCACTGATGGCCCCAATTCTGTAGAAACCATTCCTAAAACCTAGCCCTTAAGCATGTGCAAAACCTTTAGTCCTGCTGACATCCCAAAACTTGAGATTGTGTTTTGAAAAAGGGATTTTTGCCAAAGTAAAGCCTGAGATTTAACAGGAACAAAGCAACCTAAAATTTAAGCAAATGCCTAAAAATAGCTCTTTCTTTTGTGAGGAACGGTATTGTTGGCTTCTTCCTGTGTGTTCAATTAATCAAAAAACTATCCTTTTAAGCAAGGATTAAATTGCAGTTACTACCAAGAAACCCTAGCAATATACACTATTTAAATGGATTTGGGACTAAATAAACTCTTGCCTCAGTTTTTTTTAAGTAAGTATGAACACAAGGATGTGCTTCCCAGTCACATCTGAAAGAGGCATTGTGAAATAAATGTGTGTTCATCTTTCCCTGTGTGATGCAGCATTCTTCTGAGTATTTTAGTCATGTTGGGGTAAACTGTTCACTCCATAAAGCAAGAGTGATGTTAAAAAGGACAGAGTTTTTTATCCTTTTAATATCCTATTTAAAAAAAAATAGTTAATCTAAATCACAAGAGCCTGTGGTAGACATTTAATGCTTCATGAAATAGACTGAGTTATGCCCCATACATGAGGTAAGGTTACCCCAACTCACTTGTAGCTCTTAAAACTCTAAGTATTTGCTCAGATGGCTGAGAAATGTGTTATCCATTATTAGAATAGATGTCCATGCATACACATACAATAAAAGGAGTCATGGCACAACCCCTGTGTTCAACCTGCTGAGCACTTGAGATGCCATCCAGTTGATTTCCACATCCTGGAATTCACCTGGATGGTCCTAGATCCCACCAGCCACTTCCCTGTGACTCTCTGATATCCCACTCGATGAGAAGGGGAAAGAAGAAGCTTCTCTACAGAGAAATTCATTCATAGTCGTTAAAAGTAGTGATGCCAGGGGAGGTTCAGATTACATATTAGAAAAATATTGCAGTGAAAATGTTGTCAGGCACCGGAGTGCATTGCCCAGGGCAGTGGTGGAGTCACTGTCTCTGGAAGTGTTCAAGAGGCATTGGATGTGGCACATGGTTTAGTGGTGGACACGGTGGTAGTGTCAGGTTGACATTGAAGGTCTCTTCCAGCCTTGATGATTCTGAGGTTTATTTTTGGATAACTACAATTTAGTTCCGTCACAATCCATACCTTGGACTTTACCTCCCTACCTGATGGCTGTTAGCTCACTCAGAGATGTTGTATTCCCAAACTCATCCCAAAAGAAGCTGGACAGGTGGGATGCAGGTGGCTCAGCCATGGCACTTTCACGGCTTAGCAGAACATCTCTTCCCACACAGGTGTTTCTTTTTCCATTTGTCACTACTCAGCACAAACTTTTAATCTACTGGGACCCGATGTCTGCACTCATTCTTGAAGGGCAAGAGGAGTTTACTAACCCTCTTCTTTTCTGTCTCCTTGGTAGGAAAGGCTACATCTTTATTAAAAAGCAGGATTAAACAGTGAACTCTGGAATGTGATAGGGAGCAGATAGATGGATAGCCTAGGAAAGGTCCACATCCTTGGTTAGAGGACTCATCCATGCACCAAATGCCACAACAGACTGTAGGAGACATGAAGATGTAGAAGGACTGAAGGCAGAAATAGCACAACATTCTTGACACCTCTCAACCAGCATGCCTTGACTGAGTCTCAGTTTCCAGCTGCAGTTGACAGAGCAGCTCCCACTCTCACCCTTTCTGGGGAAGATGCTGACAAGTCTCCAGCTAGACCCACATGGAGCTGCATTAGATGTGGGAATTAGGAGAGAACACTCACTTTGCAACAATTTACAAATAGCACTTGTAATCCATGCAATAGTGGTGGTCTGGAAGCAGCTCTTCACCAAACTCTTACACCATCTCGTCTCTCATTTTTGACTGAGGAGTTCTAAGTTTTGAAGAATTTTGTTGTTGATATCTCCTTCCAGTAATATGAAGGCTGTTGCTCCAGCTTCTTCAGCCAAAGTCACTCCAGCCCTGGCAGCTTTTGATGGGGCAATGGCCCACACAGATTGAAGAGGTTTGATTTGTGCTTTTTCAGACTGAACTTCAATTTGAGGGGGGGTTCCTACCACCAATGACAGAGTTCTAACACTGTCCTCCTTAGACAAGGCCCAGGTATTTGTTGTAGACACCTGAAATACAAAAACCTGAGAATATGATATAAACAGAGGATGGAACACCTTTGATGGGTTTACAAAGGGCAATTCTGACACTGTCTCCACAGCAGTGAATACAAAGCACCCCCCTTGATGGGGTAGGAGGCCAATGTAAGCACCCAGCCAGGCAGTCAGAGCCCTCCCCAAGACTGCTGAATTCTCCCTGGAGCCTGTGAAATGCCCTAAATGCAGTCATGTACACTTGGACAAAATCAGAGCATTTCTGCAGCATCAAAGGCTTCTGGTTGGTGCTTGGCCCATTCCCAAACAACTTTCAGTCCATTTCTGCAGAGAGGCACCAGTACTGCTGGGTGTGGAAGGAAAGTTCTCCAGCACCCTGAAAGACCCAGGAAAGTCTGCAGTTGTTTCACCATGGTCAGTACAGGGAACTGCTGGACTGTTTGCTGTACTGTGGTATTTCCTTAGGCTGCCCGTGCCAAACTATCCCCACAAAAAGCACAGTAGTACCAGGGCCCTGTATTTTCTGTGGATTAATTGCCCAGCCCCAGACCTGTAAGAGGGCTTTCAGTGGTTCAGCAGCTGCCTCAATTTCTTCTTGTGACTCACCATAATCTGTAGATTATCAATATAATGGCAAACAATGACAGCACTCGACCACAGCACTACATCAGCTGCCACCACTTGGTGGCAAACGGAGGGACTGTGGTTGCATCCCTGAGGCAATACCTGAAGGGTGTATTGCTTTTGTGACCAGGTAAAGACAGACTGATCCTGACTCTCTGAAGCAATGGCTATTGAGAAGAAGCATTGGCAAGGTCCACTGCCACCTTCCAGGGATGTAGAGCTTTGCTGGTTTTACCCATGAGGGTCACCATGTCTGGTACCACAACTGCAAGTGGCGGGTAACTTTATTCAACTCCCTGTAATTAACTCTCTTCAAGTGCCATCCAACTTTCAGTCAGGCCAAATAGGGTGGTTAAAAGCAGCCATGGTTTCTCTAATTCCCGCTCTTTGGAGTGCCTGAGTTATTGGAGTAATTTCCTTTTCCCCCCTGGAATGTGATACTGCTTTACATTCACCACCTTGGCAGGCGCTGGCAGCACAACAGCATCCTGCTGCTGGAACTCACGCAAAACAGTTATAGATGGAGTGGCAAATCTCTCTTGAGGAGTCCTGAAACAAAAACAACCATTCAGTATTTGCCCTGCCAGCACATCAGTGCCCAAGACATGTTCTTTAACTGGGACAATTAACACCTGCATGACAAACGGGGTGGTGTCTCCTATCATTAAAGTAATATCACCATGTAATACAGTAACTTCTGTGCCGGTATCCTCCACAGCTGACACATGCAAAGTTCCCTCAGAACTTTATGGTTAGAGGAACACAGGGGCATCAGTTCCACTCCTGGTGAGAGGCTACAGCAGCAGCAGTTTCAGGGAACCCACCAACCCACTGGTCTCGCTGTTTCAGCGTCTGCCAGGAGCTGTGTGCTTTGAGGTGGCAAGAGGGGTGGGGGGGATTATTTCTTTTCACAGACACCAAGTTTTGCCAATGGCAGAACATTTCTGATGTTGCAATTCTATCTGTTTCTGACTGTGGAACACCAGCTTGCATGAGGTTGTTCCACATTTGTTTCCTTTTGTGACTCTTTTTGGCTTTGCCAGCTTCTTTTCTCTCCCACATAGCCAGCTCTGGGATCACAGCCCCCATATCCCTCAAGGCATCCATGAAGGCATCTGTGTTACCTGTAACATTCATGATTGCTGGTATAACCAGGGGTTTCACCTTATCAAGTGCCCCTTTCACAAACTGCATTTTGATACTTCTTGTTAGTGCCACTTAACCAGGATCAGACTCTGTGGTCAGGGCATGACCCACCCCCACCTGCCACAGCAAACCAACACCTTCTTCCATCGTGCACCAGGTCCCCAGGGACAACCCCGACTCAGCAGGATCTGCATGTGCTGCACACAGCAATTGGTACAGCACAGGCACAACAATATCCCGTCCATCAGCACCCCTCATATTCCATAGCTGAGCAAACCCCTGTTGGACTTTATTATCAGTGGCTATATAGGAGTTAATAGATCCTTTTTGCCCAGTAATAAGGGAAGACTCAGCATCATCATCCCAAGGCTGTAAAATACATGCCAGTGTGTTCTCCCTGCTCTTCTGCTGATAGGTGTCTAAAAATTCCTGTAACTTTCAGGGTGTAGGTCCATGTGACCTGTGCCCCTCCACCCAGCAGATCCTGCTGCCCCTCCATTTGCATGATGGGTTATGCTTCTACCACCTCCTTATCTGCCAGCTCTGGCTTAAACTCAATGACAGAGTCTGAGGACTAGATCCAAATATTTCCATCCCATTCCTCAGGATCCCACAGATGGTCCTTAAAAAGAGCACAAACTTGGGAAGCAGAGACCTTACTTTTCCCATATTTTTGCTTTCATTTATTAGCAATGCACCCCCATAACTGTTCTGTAGTGCATTGCTGCTCACAGCACTGATCCTCTGGAGCAGTAAATGCTTGTCATGTCAACTCCTTTCCATCCTTTAGAGCCCTGATTTCCCCTTTCAGCTCTCTCACGTGGCTCTGTAAGGCTGTAACCTCACAGTCGAGAGCTCTGAGACCAATGACAAAGAACCAGCCCAATCTCTCTGCTAACCTGAAAGGAGATTCCATGTTGATTCCCAGGGTACCTCTCACACAGAAAATTTGATTGTCTGTGAAGTAACTGCTGCTGCATCATCTCTTTCAGGACATCCCAAAATTCAGGGAGTCACCATCACGGCCTCCCCAGTCCCCAGCTCTTTCCTTAGCCATGGCATGGCTGGTCCTGGTCTCTCCTGACTATGCCAAATGTGCCAATCAGCACATGCAGGTAACCAGGATGACCACCAAACCACAGATGAAATGCACAGAGATAACACTTGTCAATAAATATTCAATGAAATAGGGTATTTATATTAGACATAAATAATGGCACACAAACCATAATGAGCAGCTGTACTGGAAAATAAAAAATTATCACCCACCTTAGGTAGAAATACCACTTGAAAGTTGGAAAGTGCAAAGTAATAACCATATGAAAAAGGAAAGCTAAGTCTCAGATTTGATGTTATCTTTGGGAAAAGGGACAGCAATGACAGACTTGCTAAGGAATTACTATTTCTTCAACTGCACTGTGAAACAAGTCTGCTCTATTTCCAGAGAACTTTGTGGAACCACTGTTAAAAGTGCATTTCAGTTGGGCAGTCAGAGAGGAGAGAGCAGATAACAGGGACATCAGAATGATGTGGTGAAGCACATTGGCCAAGACCCTTAAGGATGTTTGAGCCCCCATGGCCTTGATGTTTTTGTTCTGCAGCCACAGAGACAATTTTTTCCTCCAAGGCTGCAAATCCCATATTTTTCATAAGCGCTGGATTCAATTAAAAAATAAAATTTAACCATTAAAAGACAGTTTCACTTAAATGTTAACTTCTTGCATCACTGGTCCTAAGAGCTCGCTGTGGCTCCTGCTGCCAGAACTTCCAAATAAACTAAGCAAACTTGCTTATAATAGCAGGAAGGAATCAGATCTTTCCAAGCACTGAGGCTCAGCCAAATGCATCCCAGAGTCCTGTGTTGCCATGAACCAGCCAACCACCATTTGAACTGAGGCTGGAGCTGGTTTCCACATTGCTTTGTTTATATTGACTGCATTTATGATGCCTCAGAAGTTGCCAGTAAAATATTTATTTAGCAGTTAAAACATTCTGCAAATGATTTTGCTGTCCCAAAAGATAAATATTTCTCAGCGTTCTGAAATGATACATTGATGTTTTTGTTAAGGAAATTGCATGTTGATAAAATTTTCTCAGATTACACTTTGTCGTTCCTTTGTATTTGAAGTGGCCACATTAATTTTTCGTGATATTTATTGTAATTGTAAATTGCACTGAGATTAGAAACATTAAACTTACCATAAAATGAAACACATTTCAAGTATTTCCGAGTCATCTATTTAAGGACTTGAGGAGACTTTTGATCCTTCAGGTTACCAGAGTGCTCTAAGCTTATAGGACAAAGACTCAACACAAACCAGAATCCCACTTTAAACTCTTGGGGAGCCTTTTGCTTCTTTTTTTTTTTCCTTTTTCCTTCTTTTCTAATACACTAATATCCAGCTCCACTTTGGGGTGTCCCTGCACTGCAAAATGTCCGTCCAAATTGATGTTTGCAGCACATTTGAAAGTTAAGTAGGCCATTAAATAAAAATAAGTACAGCACTGCCGTCTTAACTTATTCCTTCTGCTTCCTTTAACCTCCTAACAACACTCACATCCATGATTTGAGCTGAGCTTATCAATTTAGACACAGCAGTATTGTTTCTCTGGACAAGTCCAGACACTTGCAAATGAATGAAGGCTATCAGTGCTCCAGATCAAAAAAATTTCTGTGAAACACCATGGCCTTTGAGGCTGCTCCCAGGCACATGGGGTATCCAAACTAAAACTGTTCTGCTGTGAAAAATTTCACTACAGAATGCAAACACACCCTCAGTGCAGCACCAGAGCTCCTTAATACAGCTCCTGGCACTGCCCTGCTCTTTGGTGGCCTTACTTGGTCCTGTCACAGGTTTCAGCCTCCAGGCTGGTTTGTCCTATCAAAATTTCTCCCTGCAGTCACAGTGTCTGTGGTGTCTGCTCCAGCCTGCAGCTTAAACCACTGGGCAATTCTATTGCACGATTGAAAAACTTCACTCAGAGGTGACTCAGATCGAAACCTTCAGGTGCAACGCTGGAATCATTCTGGGTTTAGCAGCTGAGTTAATCAAGTAAACTTTGATTTTTGGCCACTCCTGTATTAGGCATTAATAAAACAAGACATGAAGAGCAATAGAAAACCAGATGTATTTCCTCTTTCTTATAGAAAGCTGCTTGGAAAAGCAACTCTGGCTCTCCCAAGTATCTGCAGAAGTGGTGTGGCTCACCAAGGACAGGAGGTCAAGTTGTTTGAACAGGCTCAGTGCCTCATCTGCTGCAGAAGCAGGCTCCCAGCAGCTCCATACCTGGCAAGTAAAGTTCTTCCAGCAGAATAAGCCATCTCCTATAATGTATAAATGTGTAGAGGTCTGTAGATGTAATTCTGAAAAAGTCTCACATGCAGAAACACATTCCTATCAAGTACGAATAAATACCACATATACTAAATAAAACATCTTTAATTTGTATATCAGATTGCTGGGGAACCTACACTGCTTCTACCTTGATTTTCAGATTTAATAAATACTCTTAAAACTTAGGAATTAGTTTAATTTTCAATATATTCTATATTCTCAGTTGTCACATTTCCCATGCTGCTGTATTTTGTATGTGTGTGTGCATGGCGTTCTTGGAGGTCGTGGGGAAACTTGTAGGAAAAGAATACATAACACACAGGTAAGGAAATACAAAACTGTCCTTATGTATTATTTCTTCCTGTCACAAAGTGAAGAAATACTTCACTTCTTCTTCACAAAGAATTTTGTTTGTCTTCCTACTTTGAGAGGACACTACATTTGTTTTGGATAAGAGCTAAGATTTTCCTGTTCAGGTAAAATCTGAACCTCATTAAATCCCATGATGAAGCTGCAATTCACTTAAGGATGCTGATACAGTACCCGATAAAAAAATTCAATGTCATGGGTCTTCAAGGTTTGTTTTTATTAAGAAAAAGTATTTGTGTTTCATAAACAGGTATGACACCATCTTTATTTTGTAAGCTTAAAAATTTGGGTAAGGTTTTGTTACTTTGTTATTTTGGGATTTTCTCCTCTATTTTCTTTCTCATAGATGGTTTTATATTTTTTTGGGTTTTAGCTGTTTTCAAACATTCAGCTGTATCACCTGCAGTTTAACCCTCAACAGGAGAAACTATCTTTCAGCACTACCTTAAATTCTGATCCTCAGTTACATCTTCTGAGAAAATGCAATCTGGATGCAGTCACAGTATATCTGTGGAGGATACAGGACACTGCCAGACCCTCAAAGTTTGTTCCACTTACAACAGTGCTGGACTAAGCAAACAACAAGAAAAAAAATCTGATTTGCTAAAATTTCCATTCATCTTCACCAGTCTTTTAATGTATCATTTTACCATAAAATAAAATAAAACTCAAAACCCCCCAACATTTTTCAAACATTTGGAGGGGAATTATTTCACATTTACCTAAGCAAGAAACTTTTTTTCCATATTTCCTCCCTTTTGGTTGGTTTTCATGGCACGGGCGGTGGGGGTGTTGCCATTTGACTTTACAGAACATCTCTGAATTCATTGGGAATCTTCAGGGACAAGAGGAAACTTTAGACACACAGGGAAAAGTTCCCATTCTTGCTGTTTCCTGTCCAATTTTTCAAGCAGCCGACAAACACTTTTCAATAACAAACCTTGACATCTGTGAATGCCAACTCTTAACATGTACAGTTAATTAAAAGAAATTAAAACCAGCTTTATAAATGAACAGGGCAGCAACCACAATCTCCATGGAGGCTCCCACCTTTTCCTCTGTACAGTACAGTCCTGTGCTCATTCCATAACCTTGTGGAATAAAACATTCAGATCTCTTCCACGGGAATAAAAGCAAAAACTCCATGGGCCATCAGAAAGCCTGGGAGTGCTCTGAACAAATGACAACCATTAGAGGGCAATCTGGTGACATGAGCTGGCATTATTGTAGCACAAGGACTGGGATTCATTCCAAAAACACTGATACAGGGTATTTAAGGTACCGTGGATGTGCATCCAGAAGTCTGAAGGAACTCTTGATAAAATACATGGAAGAACACAAGGCAGAATGGACTGTGCAAGGGACTTGTTTTAAAAGCACTGCACATGCCTGCACAGGGTCATAGAATCACTGAATAGTTTGGGTTGGAAGGGACCTTAAAGATCATCTCGTTCCAACCCCCTGCTGTGGACAGAGAAGTCACTGATGCTCCTCAGTAAGAAATTAAACTCACCTCATTTTAGACCAAAGAGTGCTGTGAACCTCAGCACAGCCCAAGAGGTATGACTGAGGTGCAGGGAAGGCAGGAAAACATTGAGGGAATGATGGCAGAGCTCCATAAAACAAAGATTTGTATGGGAAAAAAAGAAAACAGGCTGTTATCCTTGTGACAACACACAGCCTAAGTGCATCAAGAGAAACGATCAGGTGGTAATTAGCCAAACAAAAAAATGGAAAGTAGCTCTTCATCCATTGCACAGACAACAGAACTTGTTCCCAGACAATCTGGCACATACCAAGGACAACTTGGCTGAAAATGACAATTAAATGGAAGAAATGCCTGCTGGAGCCCAATATAAATGCCCACCTGTGCCTCAGGAAATCCTTGAGCAACACATAATGGAAAGTATGACTGCAGACAGAAGAGCATCACTACCTGCTTTCCTCTTTTCATACCTTTTCTAGGCATAGTGCTGACTACTATCAAACCTTAAAGCATGGTTAAAGCTGAACCAGTCCTTGTAGTCTTAGGAAACTGAGCTTTCTGGCTATCACCCTGCTCTGGGGGTAAATATTGTTCTTGACAGAGAAGTGTGGAGGGTGGAGGCATCAAAACGTGGTTGTGTCAGCACAGACTGACATCATTAAGGTTTGAAGTTAAGAAAGGGCAGTGTAACCCAGAATGTAAAAATCTTTGGAGTTATCTCGTTATTCATCTTTGAATTGTTGAAATTCTTCATCACATGTCGATTCTTAAGGGTTGCAGTGAAATAGAAACTAGAGGAATCTGAATATAATTAATAAGATTGTGCCAGATCAGCTCAAGAACTTGAGTAGTGCAGGAAAAAAATCCTTCTGATTATAAAAGAACAAGGCGAAACCCGTATTCTGTAGAGCAACCATTGTCACCAACCCTCTTGTCTCTTCATAAAACCAGTTCACAGAAGGATTCAGGATCAAACCTGCAGTTCGTTCCTGGGAGGAGAAGCTGCATCTCCCATGTACAGCAGCTCTATTTATAAAATCTTCAACCCTGGAAATTATGCTTGGCCTTGGAGTTTTCATCTGCATTGAATGCAGGAACTGAATGTATATTGGGCAGAATTTGTGGACACTAAGGACCCACTGACCAAGAATACCAATAGCAAAAATACCACCAGGAAAAACGCACCTGGAAAATGTGAGATATGTAAACGTAAGGTCAAAGAAGAGAATTCTTGTAGAGTGCATATATCCAAGCCTAAGAAAACACAGTGGGGTTTTTAATGTTAATAGGACAGAAAACTCAAATATGTGCCACAGTCTTTGACCCAGTTTTCAGTGCCGCCAATTCTGGGCTCTCTGGTTATAAAGGTGGTACTTTCTTATCCAAGGCAAACATAACTCTTCCAAAATCACACAGGGGTAACATCTCCTCTGGAGTTTGTCTCATCTAGGAGAAGACTGTGAGGAAGCACACAGAAACAAAAAAATTAGATACAAAGAAATCTTTTCTTACTACTTTTTTTCCGTATGCAGCCAACAAATCACATCCCGATACGGTTACAAAAAAGTCTGTCAGGATGTCAGTTTTATAAATCCTTTCAGAAAAGAAACAAGGATTGCAACACAAGAAAGAGAACACAACAGCATGACCATACTCATCTGACATCGCAGCACCCAGGAACTTAGATGCCAGCCTACAACTGGAACTCCTAAATCCTCCCAGATATACCCTAAAAATATACCCTATACACTAGGACTGCTTCAGTAATGAAAGTCCAAGACATAACAGAGGATTTTTTCTGTCTCCCTGTAGATGTCTCTGAGCAGCATTTCCATGTGCATCCCTGTTAAGCACAAGCCAAAAGGTTATGTGGTTTTACAGACTGGAAACTACAAGAGGCTCACGGCAAAGATCCCTTTCCTTACCTTCATGATAATCTGGTTGTCCTTCTGAAAAGCATCCTCTTCTGAATAATAATGAAACATCACTTCAAAACTTCAAAAATGTATCATATGACATAGAAAGTAGGGCTCTGAAGAGTAAAAATGAATGGATAGGAGGAAAGCACAGTCATTTAAAAACGAGGTATACAGAAAGCAAGGAGCAAGCAAATACCTTTTATGTGTTTAGAGACCTGGAAAACAGCAAAGATCACCCTTTTTGGGAAGAGGAATTTGTGTCTGTAGAGCAGACAACAGATATGAGCTCCTGACCACACCAGGGCCACAAACACGGAGCCAACACTGCAGCTTTGGTGTTGGACCATCGCTCTCACACTTAATCTCCAGCTGCCTTGGCCATGCATCCAGCACTGCTGGGCACTCCAAAGTTTGGTGGAAGCAGCCACAACTACTGTAAAATACACACTGCAGAGTTACCACCTGGATCCCTTGGGCTGCTTTGGGCTGTGGACATGGTGAGAGCACAAAGCAATTCTGAAAATGCAGGAATTACAGCAGCAATCCTTTAGTGGATTTTAAGTAAGTGTTAGGGAGACAGGCAAGAGATCATCATAGAACTCTGTGGAAGTCTTGCTGTCCAGAGATTTCCTAGTGCAACAAAAGCAGCAAAACTGGAAATTACGTGCCTCAAGGCAGCTGACAGATGCCATGACTGTCCCTGGAGCACATTGCCCAGCAGTGCTTGCCTTGCCAAGCTTTCCAGACCTTATCAAACTACATCACTCTGAGACCAAGTACTCTCTCCTGTGTCCTGATTACACCTAGCCCATTTTCATACTGACAATACAAAATTTGGCTGAAATTAAGCTTTCTGAAAACCATTGCAAATTCTCTATCTTCCACCCAGAGAAGGAGCTCCTTAGAGCCACAGGGAGAGCTCTTTAGAGCCACCTTGACTTGCAGTACTCATCCCTGAGCAGTGAATCCTGAGCAGCAGACTTCTCCTTCAACCTTTGGGTGCTGCTCCTGCTAACTGGAAATGAAGGAGTTAAACTACACACTGCTTTCTTTTCACCCATGAGCCAGTGAAGGCTGCAGACCACTAATGTGTGTGTTTGTCTAAAGCTTCTGATGTTCTGTGTGTTTTCTCCAAGGGGTTTGTTTTAGGATTTTTTTTCAAACTAGGCTGTATTTTTCCCTTTAAATTGATGAAAGTTGAATCCAGTGGACTTAGCTTCAATTCGCACATTGGTAAGTGCAAAGTGCTGGCACCTACAAACCTCCTGTCCCATACACATATGCACTACAGCTTAACCAAAAATTTGCGAATATTCATTGAAATTCAGAAGCAAATTCAGCAATATTTACAGCTGCCTCCCAGCTGCTTTTCTGCAAATATTTGAACACTTCTACTTTACTAGTACATAGTAGTGAATAAGGAATTTTAATTTCAAATAAGCACTGAGTTAAATATTCTGTTCAGTTTTACATGCATGGTCTGTACATGAACACTTGCCTAGTGAGACACGCCAGGAAACAAGCAGCACTCTGTGACTTCTAAAATTAACAGTACGAAACCTGAATATGATATATTTACACACTCATTAACGTGGAAAGTTCACAGCACACCACAAAATTACAAAAAAAAAACCCTACAGAGCCCTTTAAACCTTACCTGTGGCAGCCATAAGCCTCAAAGAGCTGGAAAGAGATGCTCTGAGCATCTGCAAGGACTGGCACAAGCATCCAGCATTTTGCACAGACTGAACAGGCCCTGTGAGAATTTCTGTTTAATAAATGGGAATATTCAGCAACCCAGTTCTCCCTTTTACAGAAAGTAGGACAACACACAAAAATCATTCTTTTCTTTAAATATCTATTAAAAGCTATTTTCTTGGAGAAGACATTATTCATTTCCATATGTCAACAAATTATACAATTAAGAGAGAATATAATTTGAAAATATTTTGGATCTATTTTCCTTGTGTTTAATCTTTGGTAAATACCTTATAAATTGTTCCTAGCAGCTATAACAGTGTGAGATCTCTCTAAGATCTTGTCAAGCTCCAGAGAAAGAAAAAGCCTGTTAGCTCAAAATGAACACAGCTTCTCCCTCGGAGACTGTGGTGGGAAAATGTGCATTTTGGGAGCACCTTCCTTGCCAGCCTAAGTCAGACTTGTGTTTTGCTGACATCTCCTGCCATATGTAGATTTTTACCCAGAATACGCCCCTGACACAATATTCATACTTCACAAAGCGAAAGATTGGGAGCTGGAGAACACAATTAATAATAAATATATCTAATTTATATAAAATGGGTGCAATTTATGTAAAATGGCCCAGTGTAGTGTTTGAGGCTCTTTTCTCCCAGACATTGCAATCCTGTGTCTCCAGACAGACGTCAGAGTTCCCAGGACATGAGTTTTCTGTGTGAATAACCACTGCACATCTGCCCATTCTCCTCTGGGCTCTGTTTACCCCTTATTTCCTTTATCCTGGTGCAATGTCACTGAGGGCTGGGGATTCTGTGCAATCCGGTTCTCAGCCTGTCGGTTATGAAACACCAGGCTGGAAACAATTGCCATAAATTAATGGGGTTTTGCGTAATTTTTCACTGCAAGGCACGCCTGAGTGGCTGCTGAGTATGAATGAGCAGGGACATGGTGCTTGAGCTCAGCAGGCGAGCTCTTCAACACCGACTCAAGGGCTTCCTCCTCCCTTTAAATAAAATCCACTGACTTCAACATCTTCTCAGAGAGCGAGTGTTCTCTGCCCAATGCTCTTTTAACTCAGCCTCTGAGGGGAAAATCATTTTGAAAAAGTGGAATCTTCTCATTCCAGCTTTGTTCTCAAAATTCAGACAGAGACCACTCCCCTACTCACTTGCCTTGTGCACCATTTCGATTTCAGAAAGTTCCCACAGTCCCATGGTAAAAAGAAATACGTTATAAAAACACTACAAGATTGTTTTGTGGTTTGTTAATATAGCTGCAACACAAACAATGGATTTGAGGAACTTGGAGAGGAAGAGCCCATGTCATACGTAATCATGTTTTAATGGACTCTGTTTGTAAACAGATGAGTCCATACACGACCGTGACTTTTTCCATCCACAGAGAGCTGCAGGATGGATAAGAGGATGTATTTTGAAAGTCTGCTATGAAAACTGCTGCCTGCTGATGGAGTGGTCACCACCAACCTCATTAAAGGTGACCACCCCCGTCCCCAAGCCTTCCTTCTGGCAGGTTTCCTACAGATTTCATGGCAAAGCTCAGCCAAGCAGACGAAACAGGAGAGCCATGTTAGTGTGGATAATGCAAACTTGCCCTGAACTTTATTTACACATTACTGTGCCAAATTTCAGGGAATCAGGTGTATAGCATTTAGATTTTTATCTACCATACAAGTCAGCTGGAACAACCGAATTTAATGTATGTGTAATGACCTCAATCCAACATTTAGGGTTAAGACAAACATCTAATAACAGGACTTCACATGCTAATTAATGAACTTTAGAGAATTTGACTGAACTCAGTAGGTCATATCAATCTGTTCATTTGGTCCCTTTTGGGCCAAAATCGTGAGGAAAAAATCCCAAATAGCTGGTAACTTTTTCTCCCCAAGTCCAAGAAGACCTGGCCCACCCCAGCTTCAGCTCAGCACACTCACATGGTGCTAGATGAGGTGTTTTAGCAGTAGCTGGGGGGTGCAGGCTCCAGCATCCCCCTCCCTTCTCTCCATGCCCCACCAAAGTTCCCTGCTCTCCCTCCCTCCCAACCCCCACAATATCACTTGATATTCCCCCCATCCACTCCACAGCCTCACACACACATCCTTGCATCCTCCCACACCCCACTCCATGTTCTCTACATCCCCTTAAAACCCCCATATCCCACCTCCTCCTCCTCCATTCTCCCTGCATCCCTCTCCAGCCTCCTCCCCCGTCAGTGCCACATTCCCCCCACAACCCTGCACCCCCCT